>PVLA01019075.1:0-13061 GCA_004027455.1 Hydrochoerus hydrochaeris
GGCCTGGATGGCAGGAGACAAAGGGGGAATGGAGCCCAGAAATCAAGTGAAGTTAGAAGAGGTTGTGCTGATTCCTCTGCTCACAACCTGTGAGTGCACAGTGGACAATCATCTTGGGACGTGGATGCCACGGTCAGAGGTCACAGGACAAGTTAGTGGAATGGTGGAGAGAAGAGGCCAACTTTGGAGGTGGAGGAAAAAGTGAGAGGAAGTCAAGACTGTGATGGACTCTGGGGGAGTTTGGGGCATGGTGTACCAGGTAAGCGGAAGAGGTCATCAGCGTCAGGCCCCTCAGCGAGGTGCATGGCAGCGTCTGGGCATGGCACAGTCAGCAGTGCCCCACTGAGGGCGGGTCCCTGGCTAAAGGGAGACTTTGATCCCAGTGGGAGTCAGGGAATTCTGGCTTGGGTTTTCCAGAATCAGATACCAGTCAGCATGATTTGGATCTACACAGATAACATGTGCAGAGACTTTAATGAAGACTTTCTGCTTATAGTATGTTAAATGGTCTATGCCTCATCCCCCAGTTTCTCTGTATCCTTACTTTTGTTCCCTTTCTCCTTTCCCCTTCCTTCCTTATTTCTCTCTCTTTTCCTCCCTTTGGAGCATATTAGACTCCAAACATGTATCCGGGGTATGGGATATAATGTGAGTAGATATTGTCGGCTCCTGTGATTTGTTCTAAATTTGCTAGAGTTTTGTGAGGCAGTGTCTGCAGAACACAGAGAATACTGCACAGAACTGTGTGATATAGAGCAACATCTGCACATGATCTTTCAGATAAAGGTCGGACTGCTAAACTATTGTCACAAATCTGATTGGGTCCACTGATTGGCTTTATCGCCTTTTGGAAAGTTGGATTGCAGGTCATTGGTAGAAAAAGTTTTGTTTATCTAAACTGATTTACAGTTTAGAGTTCAAAACCAAATCTTTGTTAATAGAAGATAAATAATATCATTAGTGCTCAATGAAAAGAAAAGTTAAAAGATAATTTTAGAAATAAAAAATAATGTGAAAGCTTCCATTAGTCTGTATTCTGTCCTTGATTGCTATTGTCTCATAATTGTCTAGGACACAGCCTGAGACGAGGACCTAATTTTGCGTTCCAATCGCTTCTCCATTCTCTGCTGTGCACCTAGAGAGGTATTAGCATCTTTCCGTTGTTTGCAATGATTGAGGCTTCAGTGAGTCTGACAAAGTATATTGAGATGATATGCAAAATGTGGAAGTAATTTAAGATTCTCTAACCAAATGGGGAAAAAACATCTTCTACTTGATGGGAAAGCAAGTAATTAAATTAAAAATATTGTGAAATATAATCCATCAGGGAAGAACACCTACAGGTAAGAATAATGAATATTATAAACACTTGCATAAACAAAAAAGTATGCATTTCCAATCTCTCAGCTATAATAACTGACTTCTTGTTCCCTAAAAATGATCATCATCCTGAATTTTACAAAGCACTTCTTTGCTTTTTTAAATGACACTTTTACTACCTCTGTGTTCATCCTAAAATACATAGAATTTAATTTTAACCTGCATATGATTGAGCTCATGGTGTATGAGTTATGATACAATAGTTTCTCTTGAAAATTTAGGACAAAACCTATCATTCTGCTATGTGTAGCTGTGATTTTGTTTTTACTGCTGCGTATAGGTTTTTATATAAATATACCATAATTAATGCTTTGCTTTTATTTTGCCTGATATTTGGATAGTTTCACTCTGGCACAATGGGAAACATTGATGCTGAGGACATCCTTGTTCATAAACATTCTCATGCAGGATCATATGTGACGGAAATTATCGGTGGGTAACTAGGATGTTAACTGGGAGCATAAGTTAGGGTTACCTTATTTCTAAGAATGAGTATAAAATGGTTTCCAAATGGCTGTAAAGCGCTATGCCTCATCTTGGCTGGTGGCATAGTTTTTATTACTCCACATCCTTTACAAAACAGAATCATTTATACTGCAACAGCAAGCACAAACACTGAAATGACACCCAAGATTTGGAGGCAGGTTTATTTTATGTTGATGGTCCCTGATTGGAATCACTCCCAAAATGTCAAACCCTGATCTATGATGGTTTAGGGCTGTATTGGAGCAGGAAGTACAGAGGCAAAATGGCTTGTCAGTTGGTGTTTGGCTCTTACAATATCCATCCTAGCGATCAGCTATGCATCACAGTGACCAGCCATTTCTAGGAGACAAAACAACCAGAACTAGAACAGAAACTATTACCTGGGCAAATGAAGTATTGTGGCTGGGGTAGGGGGGCATTTTCTGCTACATTTCCCTCCTTTTTGAGTTTCCCTGGCAAATATTTGTTGGAAATATCATATGTGATCTTCTGAGAAAAGGCCCAACTAGAAGCAATCAGTGACCCTAGGGTGGGCCTTAGCCAAGCTCCCCAAGATTGTCCTATTATAGAGTTTTTTCCTGAATTATTTTTAGGAAAAGACATAATTTAGGCCTGTCCTGTAATATAACTCTAGCAAGGTAGTGAAGTACTTGATTTGATTAGGGCAGTGTCCAGTGTGCCTTGAATGGTCATCAAATCTTCGTCAACTGTTTGATTGACTGTTTTATTTTCTTAGGGAAACCATTCATAGAGTTTAAGGCAAAAAACAAAACCCCACAGCTAGCATGGGGCAGGAAAGCAAGGACTGGAATAAACAGCCTGAAAAGACACAATTTCAAGAGGAATCGGTGTGGATCAATCCTGTGAACTGCGTCCTCAGGCTTAGCAGTGTGTGGACTGGTCAGCTTACAGCATGACCAGAGCAGGGCTTTGAGTACATTGTCTCTTAAAAGTGAGCTGTCTGGTCCAGGTAAATTTTTCAGTGGATTTAAGGCTGGATTTCTGAAGCTTGTTGAGATAGTTAATATGTAGCTGGGTTAAATGTGTGTGTAGAAATGTCTACAGATATAGCTGGCCCTTTAACTAGTTATGAGCTGTTTTATTTATTTATTTAACTTTTTTTTAGAGCTTTGTGGCCTGCATGCTGTATGTAGTTTTTATTTAATCTAGTTTTTGAATTACCTTTGTTACAAATGCAGGCCCATTGTCACTGCCAGTGACCAAGTATAGTCTATTTCTAGGGATGATTTTTTACAATTGGACCCTACAAACTTTTACTGTGTGCTCAGTAGGGGTAGGGAATGACACAGACCCTGAAGCATGATCTGGGTGCAGGCGTAGTGGTGCCAGCACAGTGGATTGAGCTTATAGAACATACAAGTGGGGACAGGTCTGGTGGCTGGGTTGGTGTTTCAATCAATTGGGTCCCTGGAGTGGGCTTAGGTCTCTACAGTAGATTATTTTGTGTCATTGGTAGCAGGTCTCCGGACAGCAGTAGGAAATGATTTGTTGTGCAGATCATCCCTGCAGGAGAGTTCTGGCCAAAAGTTTTCTCCAAGGTGACCACAGTGTATCTAGCCTGTGAGACTTCATTCCTAGCAGAGCTATTTCCATTCATAGACAGGTGCACTCAGCGTCTGTCAGGAGGTCCATTCTTTAGAACGGTTTATCCCAGTACAGCATGTGGCACCTGGACAATTAGATCTCAGTGTAAGGTGAGCTTGTCAGCTTTCTTGATCATAAGGACAGTAGCTGTTAGAGCACAGAGACAAAGGAGGGGAGGCAGCCCCTTAGCAACTGAATCCAAGTATTTGAAAAGGTAGGCCACTGGGTACTCCTAGGAGATAATACTGTGAGTAAGCATCATTGGTTCTGTGAACCCAAGGACCCAGATTTTATAGAAGCCAACAGATCTAAGAAATTTCTCTAGTTTCTTTTATGTAAATCATTTCCACCAGATATTATAGTAGAGCTTTTGTGCCTTTGCTTTTCGTGCTTTTGTGCTTTTGCTTGGGTGTCATCAATCAGAATTGCTGACAGGAGGCAATCAAATGCAGAAGAAGGTATTCTTTAGGTCCTGGCAGGTATGCCAGCAGGCTGTGGGTAGCAGAAAACTGAGACAACACATATGGCGAGCAATTGAGGTAGCACTGGCAGCTTGGGAATATTGAACTGGATTTACATGTAGGAGAGGTGTATTTTGACAGTCTATAAACATTTAGTGGTTTTGAAACCTCTGGTTGTGGTTGAATTTTTAGCTTAGTCTCTTGTTGCATAAGATGCTGTTTGGTGTAGGTAGGGGTTGCCCCAGGATGGAGTTTACAGTGACAGAATTGTGGAGCTTGAAGGGATAGAAAAACAGGCTGTCTCACATCAGCCAAGTCTGTTGTCAGAGCCTCCGTGAAAATGGTGGAAGAGTTCCCAAACTCTTGTGGCAATTGTGTGACAGTCCAAAAATGGCATAGGGGCTAGCAACTACAGACTGTAAGGTGATGTCTGCATTGTGGATGCCACAGAGATCTCGTCCAAGGTGATCAATGAAGTATCGAGATCTTGAACTGCTCTGAGGCTGGGTGCTTGTAAGTCTTGGTGCACAGATGGAGCAGCCTGTTGCTTACACTGTCCAGTGCACTCACTCACACATTCATTCAAAGGGCACTCAGAGGTTAAACATTCCAACTGCCCTTCTCTTGAGGGTAGCCTGAACTAACAAGAGTTGCTCAAGCTCTTCTGCTCAAACTGAAGAGGATAGATAGACTAGCTGGGGTGCTCCTGGGTGGTCTTACCAGAACTAGGCAGGCAGGCAGGCAGGCAGGCAGACAGAGAGATTGTGTCTTCCTCCCTTTGCAGTCCAATGTGAACCACTCTAGCAGGGAGCCAGGAATTCTCCAGACCTCTGAGGGGACTTGAGAAATCATCAGGGCATGCCTTTTTATTGGGACCTGGAGAGGTCCTTTCTCCATCAGCAATTTGGACTGGTGACCAAAGAGTTCAACATGGTCAGTCTATCTAGCTGCTGTACCAGATGCAACAGCAAGCAGAAACACTTAGAGACAACTCAGAATGACAACCAGAATTTGGAGGTAGATTTATTTTATGTTGATGGGGAACTGATTGGGATCCCTCCTAAAATATCAAACCCCAATCTTTGCTGGTCTAGGGCTTATATTGAATAAGCAAGCAGGACATACAGAAGCAGACTATCTTGTCAATTGGGGATTGGTTCTTACAATATGCATCATAGTAATTTGCTATGCATCATAGTGACCAGCCATTTCTAGGAGGCTAGAAAACCCAAGGGTAGACTTTATGAGGCTGGATAAGACCATGTCTCTTTATGTGTGACAATGCAAACATGAGCAATAGCACAACAGAGAAAACTGATTGCCACTAAATTAACACCTCTCTATCAAAGGACACTACCAAAATGAAAATACACTCATGGGATGGGTGGAAATATGTACATGTATATACCTGGTAAGGTTCTAACTCTACGTATGAAAATAAATGTTTTTTAAAAAATAAATTTTAAAAACACCTCTTGTGCTCAATAATTAAAAAGGCAAAAATGTGATTAAAAGAGTTTGAACAAGTTTCTCCAAAGAAGGCAGTCAGAAGAACAGTCAGTGCGCAGAGAGTGTTTCCGAGTGTCTTGCACTGCATTGCCCTGGCTGCCTCAGTGTCCCCAGTCTGTTCAGAGCACTCCTCTCAAAGGCATTTTGACCTTAGGGAAGAACAGAGGTCACATGGTGCCAGGTTCTGTGCATAAAGGATATGAGTACACATCGTAATTTTTTTGGAAAAAATTGCTGTAAACATTTTGAGTCAGTTTGAGACATCCAGGCAGCCACAGAAAGACACTGGGGAAACAGGAGGCTGTAGCTGCTTTAGAGAGTGGCAAGAAGGCTGGGTGTGTGTGTCTGAAGCAAGGGGGAGGATTTTGAGAAGGATTAGTGGTGAGGCATCTTTTATTGTAATACATTTAAATTTTTTCTATTTAAAGAATCCCCGTATTTTTTACCATAGCCAAGTATTCCTAACTTCAGTGCCAACACACCTGTTCGAGCTCCATTCTCAGCTCCTGAAGCTGGGATCAGGGTGTACGGTAGGTGAGGAAGCTGACTCCTGGCCTTGCTTTTCCAGGTCCTAACTGTACTGGCCACGTGGCTCAGCTGAGGGGGCTCAGATGCCCTGTGACTCCTGCAACACCTCTTGGCCCCTCTGGGCAGGGCTCCCAGCCCCGCGCAGCTGGAGCTGCCTGGGTGGACATCCTCAGCCCCTTGCCCGCCTGCTGGGCTGGGAGGAGCACACTGGTGAGGATGTCACTGGTGGGACTTTCGCTGTAGCATCCTGAGGCTCCTGGTCACACAGCCATCTCACTGTCTCTGCAGAGCAGGAGACATCTGCACACATCCTCAGTGGTTAGAGTTATGTGGCCGTGTAACCAGGCCAGGGACACCCAGCACTGGGAAGGTCACTTCCCGCATGTCTGTGAGGTGTTTCCAGGACACCTGGTGGCCATGTTAAGCTGATCACACACACAGGGCCCAGGAGACCAAGACCGGAAGAAGCGCTGTTCTCTTTCTTCCTGACCTGGGACATCCATTTTTTCGGATGCTGGCATCCCAGCTTTTGGCTCTTGGCCCTTTTGACTCAGGCTTTCTTCAGCCTTGGTGTGACTTACCTGCTGGCACCCAGCGTGCTGGGGCTGTGTGGTCTCTACCATGGAAGGTGCCAGCGCTCCCAGTTCGAGTGCCACCATACTCACCCTGTGGCCTCTCTGGGGCACCCTGACCCATGCAGTCACGGCCAGCTCTTCAGAGCAGTCCTCTCACCTGCGTCTCCCCTGAGAGCTTTGTGGTTTGCAGACAGAAAGACAGGATCAGGGCTTCTTACTCCGAGGAATGCTAACTGCACCAGTGGCACATCACTGAGATATTTCTCAGGAAATCGCAGATATTTATAGCGACTATGAGGCACAGTGTGAACTGGGACTGGTATCCTCTGCCTCCTGATAGATTTCCTGTCTCTAATTTGCTCAGTCTCCCAAAGTATAAAGAGCTTAAAGAGCAAAATCAAAGACAGAGAGAATGGGAAAGGGAGACAGGCCTTTTGCCAAAGGCAGGGACCAAGGGACGGGGGCTGGAGCAGAAAAAACAAAGCAGAGCCAGGCACCAAGTTCCCTCAGGGAGCGGGGTCATTGCACTTCACAAACATGCACTAATAAAAAAGTGAATCTTGCACTAATGGGTACATGAATTGTGTGGTAGGCTTGATTCAGCATTTGATTATTTTTCCAGGAGAAACCAAAGGTGCAATTTGTAGAGAAGTAATCCTCAATGATTCTCCTGTGGCCTTAATGTGTAAGATTTTCATGATCTACATGGTAGAATTTTACAATATTTGCATTTCATAAGATGCTTTATAAATTTACAAAATAAGGTATGAAAAATTGCGGTTTTCCTTTATAAATGTGAAAAAAGTTTATTTTATTAAACTGTCACCATGGACACAAATGCATGTTCTCTTTGTCCCTCCAGGCAGTATGTGACTGGTAGTTTTGATGGAAGTCTCTCCCTAGGATTTAAGGGCATCACTTGGTATCCACCGGAAGGGGCCCACGGGGCAGGAAAGCCTCCAGAATCCAGTTCTTATTTGCCACCTTGGACTGCAGCAGAACACGGCTGTCTCACAGTGGAAACCGATTTGACTTGCCCAGCTCTCTTCCCGTTAGCCTGCTGTTAACGTATTCTCCCCGCTCACCAAGGCTGAACACTCTCTGAAACATCTTGGGATCCCCACAGCTAACTCCTGGTGGCTTCACCACGTGGACGTCCACTGTTGGGGAGAATTTAGAATTCAGCTGGGTAAGTGTGTTCTGCTGACTAAGGCTCCAGGTCCTGCCTCAGTAGCATGACATAGGTCCTGCCTTGATAGCATGACATAGCTTGTAAAATTATCGTACAACGAAAGTTTGAAAGAAGCTGGCCCGTGGAACGGCTGCCTTCACTTCTCACCTGGACTTATTTATCACCGAGTTTCTGTCACCCTGGGAGTTCGCAGTGAGGCTCAGCGTGAGCATTTGCCGAGCACCCCTTGGACCCTGGGTTCACATCGGCATCACAGCAAACAAACAAAGGAGCAGACAGACCTGTCCCCAGCTTTCACGCCTTCTCAATTTTATCTTTATATCAATGAAGACAGTGCCAAAATCCCACTACTTCCACCAATTACAGCAGCGGTGAACAAGGAACCGCAGTGCCCTGGGAGCCACCTGAGGTACCACCCTGGGCAGCTCCATGCTTCCCTCTCTCACTTGGGCCCAGACCTGTAGGTAGGGGAAGGAGCTGGGCCAGCCCGCTGTGGACCTGGTACCATCGCTACACTTCAGGTGCAAACAGGCCTGCAGCTGAGCGCTGCCCAAGCCCCACCCACCAAGCCCGGAGGTATGAAAAGAGCGGTTTTAATCCCTAAGTCACCCTCTCTTTCTACTGGTGACTTGCACTGAGCTGCATCCTCAGCCCTCTTGATCTATTTACTTATTTAGTTAGTGGAGACTAACTAAGTCTCACTAAGTTCCTAAGTTGCCCAGGCTGGCTCGAGCTTGTGACCCTTCTGCCTCAGGCTCCCGGGTGCTGAGATTATAGCTGTGGTCCCCATGCCTGGCAACGGTCTGTCCTCTTTATGGAGCACCCTCAGGGCCCTCTCTCACATCACACCGTCTTTTCCTGTAAGTGGGTTTTAGCCATCTTCATTTGCAGGGGCAGTCTCCCCTTTCATCCTTAGTGGCTGTGCCGAGTGAGAGCGCTGGTCTGAGCCGGCGCTCGCTGGATTCTGGTTCCGAGGTGTGCCTGACACTGGCGCTACCCGCTGCCTCCCTGTGGTGCCTGCTGGCCGCTGGCAGCCTGTGGGGTTAGCCTGGGGGTTCAGCACATGGGAACCTCAGAGAAAGCAGAGGTCATGGCTGGAAGCTCAGGTCTGGGCTGGCGCCCCCTTCCCCCAGCCGGCCCTTCCCCTGGGGACCCGCCTGCTCTGACGTGGACCCCAGGACCTCTGTGAGGCCTGCTGGGTGGGGGACTGATCTGAGTCCCTGACTGCAAAGGTCCCACGTGGTCAGCTCAGTGCCGCGTCTCTTGCTGCTCTTTTTGGTGATTTTGTGGTTTAAAGTCGTCCCTGTGAACGGGTCTGGGGCTCAGCCTAGGACTGCAGGGTGCCGTCGAGGGAACCGGGTCAGAGAAGCTCGGGGCCAGTGAGCCGTGAAGCACCGCATCAGGTATGGCGCTGACCCCAAGGCGAGGCGCGCGCTGGACCTCGGGTGCAGACGGCATGCAAGACAGATTCGCGCTGACCTCGGCCTGCGTTCTCCTCGGAACGGCAGGTCGGGACGTCATCGCCCACAGCCACCGCATGGGCAGCGTGGTGCAAGCCTGCAGCGTGATGACCAGAGGCCTGGAGAGGGTGTGCGAGGGTGGACGAGAAGTCACCAGTGTGTGAGGCTCCCTACCGTGCCCAGCATGTGCAGAAACGCGGCCAGCTGCCCTGGGGAAGGAGTAGGGAAGGAACATCACTCTCTGGAGGCCCGGGACGGTGACCCGTAACTCACATCTCCACTGACACAGAGCCAAGTACTTATCCTTTGCATTTGTTTGTGAAGAACCCCTGGGAAGGTTTTTATTTTGCTCTCGCCCGGATGAATGCCTCCCTGCTTCAAGCGGCACCTTTCACCGTTCATGTCCTCGCGAGGGAAACTCTGCAGCTGTCCTCCTGAAATAAGGGGGAATTCTTCCTTCCCAGGGGCTGGAGGAACAGTGGCTGCTGGCCGGCAGGGGTGGGTGGGCTCAGCTGGCAAATTCCCAGCTCGTCCCCTTGGAGAGCGTAGGCAGGGCTCTGAAACTGAAGAGCGGCCAGGCGGCGCGGGGACAAATGCCCAGAGAGGATGGCATCTGCAGGGGTGGGCAGCCGGCAGGCTCTGCTCACTGGAGACAGGGCAGGGCTGCTGCGCTGAGGCCAAAGGGGCCCAGGAAATCGCTTGCTCAGTCTCGAGGGTACTAAGCCTGCATGTGCACACATATGCTTTAAGTTATTAAAAATTAAATGTCCCTTTTGTGTCATCCTATGTGCATGATTGGCACAGTCTCAGTTTGATTTCTAATGATAATATTCTAATTATTTGAGAAACTGTAAGGTTTGCTTGTACTGTATGTGCTCTAAGGTAAAACATTACTGCTCTGTTGGTTAAAATACAGGAGGCAATATTTTCAGAACACTAAGTTACCAAGTTTTATTGTGTTAAATTAGGAAATGTCCAGCTTGTTATTTTCTCCAGCTGGTAGCATGGATAACAGTGTTCCAAAGACACCGTCAATGTCTGAACCCCAGGAATCTGGGCATGAATCATCTTACAAGGTGAGAGGGACAGCTGAGTTGGGGTTGAGTCCAGATGCTGAGCCAGGACATCGCCTGGGTCATCCTGGCGGCCCGAGCCCTTCACAAGAGTCCTGTGAACAGGAAGCCAAGGAGAGATGTGGACACAATGCAGAGACAGGCTTGGTATGCAAGGGGAGGACAGGAGGACAGAAGGATGAAAGGAGGACAGGAAGGACGGAAGGATGGAAGGGGACAGGAGGACAGGAAGGGACAGGAGGACGGGAGATGGAAATAAGCAGCCGGGCGAGCGAATTCTCCACAGCCTCCTCCTTAGGCTTCTGACTTCCAGAACTGCCAGAGTGAGGATGTGTTGTTTTACCCCTGAAAATATGCAATACTTTTTGTCAGAGAAGCAATAGAAAGTTAATGCACTATGCAGGAAGAAACAGGAGCTTTTGGGAGTGTGAACCTGATTTCAGAGACTTCCGATTTCTGGGAGCTGCCTGTCTACTGTGTTTGCTGACACGCGTGAGCTGAATGCTGCCCTCCTCGAGTTCGCAGTGGAAACTCTGCCTTTGTGGGGAGCATTGTGGAGAGAGGTGAGGGTCGGTGAGGGCCCGGGCAGGGTCCTCGTCCCCAGGAGAGGTCTTCTGCTCCAGGTGTGGTCACAACGCCATCACTTCACCAGAACCAAATCAACCCAGACCTGGTCCTGCCTGGCACTGTGAGGCATGAGCGCCAGTCCCGGCTCTGTTACGATACCCAGGGGCCAGCACAGTAACGCGAGGACCCCTCGCTGCTCGGCACAGGACCATCTGAGTGCGGATTCCAGAGTGGCAGGATGGCCCATGGTTAGGAGTGTGGGAGTCTGCACCGCTGGAGTGTGAATCTCTGTGTCCTTGGTTTCCTGAGGGACTGACTAGGGCCAGGTGCTGAATCCCTTGCATCTCTAGCTTTTGCTGTGTGCAGTGAGTAAGGGCAGCTCCTAAGGCCCCGGGAATCTGTGGGGACTGGGGAGCTCCACCTGGTCCTGGCATGCACTAAATGGATTGTGAGGACCACGTCTCATCTCACTGAGGCTTCTACTGAATGTTATTGTTAATTAAAATGAGATGACACGGTAGACATAGTGATGGGCTGAGAAACAGAAAACCTAAATTCAAACTGTGAATATGGTTTATGCTTTGGATTTCTCAGATAAGAGAAACCATGCGGTATCTAAGTTTGTCTTTCTGGTTTATGTCACTTAATGCACTATGGTCTCGGGCTGCAACCATTTTCCGGTGAGTGAATTAAGGTGAGCCTTGTGTCTGGCAGGGCAGTGCTCCCTCTGTGTGTGGATGCAACCGTTTTCCGGTGAGTGAATTAAGGTGAGCCTTGTGTCTGGCAGGGCGGTGCTCCCTCTGTGTGTGGATGCAACCATTTTCCTGCGAGTGAATTAAGGTGAGCCTTGTGTCTGGCAGGGCGGTGCTCCCTCTGTGTGTGGATGCAACCATTTTCTGGTGAGTGAATTAAGGTGAGCCTTGTGTCTGGCAGGGCAGTGCTCCCTCTGTGTGTGGATGTCTGGCTTCCCTCATCCACGCATCTGTTGGTGGACGCACAGGCTGCCTGTGAGAGGTTTAGCTGCTGTGAACTTGGGCATGGTGGATCACTGCTGTGTGGCATCTTTAACTCCTCGGGGAGACACCTAGAAGGAGAGTAGTGGGAGCCTTGTGCATGGGCAGTTCCCCCCGAGACTTTACTGACTGCAAACATGTACTAATAAAAATACAATGACTTTTAGACGGTCCCACCCCCCAACGCACTGTGCACCTCAGTGAGTCCCAATCCCACTGTGGGTTCCGCAGCTCCGCCTCCTTCCCTACCCACAGGAGACAGCAGGTCGTGAATCTTGAGGGATCATCGTGGACTCGGCAGGAAGCAGCACGTGAATGTGCTCAGGGCCCAGGTGCTAGAGACGTGTCATCAGGGTCATCTGAGGGAACAGAAAATACTGAGTTACTACTTTTATTTCTTTTTAAAATTTAAGATTTTGAGACCAGGTTTTGCTAAGTCAGTGGGCCGCCCAGACTATGGCTGTACGCCTGCCTTGGCCTCCCAGGTGCTGGGATTACAGATGAGAGCCATTTCACCTGCTCACAGCTTACTGCACTTTTGTATCATCTTCTTTTAGGACATGTGATGCTTTTATTGGGTCCCTGGAGGCCAGTTTCATGCTAGGGTTTCTCCTGTGTTCTGCTGAGCGCTGTCTCTCACACAAAGGGCATCACAGCCCCATGACTGGCAGTCTCGGGAGCCCTGGCATCCTATGGGCCTGCAAAATGTGGTGTGAAATTCTGTATAATGGCAAGATTGAAAATTAACACCAAGTGGCACCCACGTATACACACATACAATTTCCCCCCAGCAATAAAAGCAGGTGTTTAATGCCAATAGCCCAGCAGGCTCTTGAAGGACAGAAATTAGTTCAAAATCTCTGAGGGTAATGCAGGTGGAACCTTAATTTATTGAGTTTGAACTTTTTGTGACATGAAATTGGCTACAACTTTATGGAGTCTCACTGGAGAAATGTGTGATGACTGCATTTCACTTAGGTGATGTCCCTGGAGAGGCTCACCCAGCTGGAGGGGCCTCCCAAGCTCACCTTCCTGCAGGGCTGACCCTGTGCACGTTGTGGAATTGGAAAGTGTGAAACTGCAGTAGAAGGGGATTGGCGGGGTAGTGCTGACCAGAGACAGAGACAAACAACAAGAAAGGAGGAAGAATCGAGCTAGACAGGCAGCTAGATGGGATGATGATGGTGAGGGAGACAGATGGCAGACAGATGG
>PVLA01019076.1:0-13054 GCA_004027455.1 Hydrochoerus hydrochaeris
GAAGCTGCCGCCCAGCGCGGGCGCGCGCTCCAGGTCCAGCTGGCCGGCGGCGTCGGCGCGGTAGCGCGCGTGGGCCCGGAAGAGCGCGCCCTTCTCGTCGCGCAGGGCCGCGCGCAGCGTGACGGGCTGGCGGGGGCCGAGGCCGTGCACGGCGATGCGCAGCGGCTGGTCCCAGAGGCTGCGGCCCGCGGGCTCCAGGCTGATTGTCACTGACATTGAGATCGGGCTGTAAAGTGGGTAGACCTGCTTAGAGGAGTCAGGCGAGGGACTGCAGGCTTTGCCTTCTGGTTAAGAAGGCACAGCTCAGCTTTTGGCATTACTCTCATTGGTTGAGAGCCCATGTGGGAGGCTCCCTAGAGTTCGTTCATTTTCAAAGATAGGGCAACCTTTCAACCTTACAAAAAGAAAGAGGAAAGAAAAGTTCAACAAAATTTGGTGCAAAACAGAGAGCTGGAACGGTCTATGGAAGAAGGCTGCCCAGCTAGATCTCGTAATTCGTAATAGGGAGACAGTCCCTTTATGATGATGTTGGTGCAGGCTGGAGAACCACAGATACCATGATTTCATTGTACCTTTGTCCTACAGCATCTTTCCAGTCTGGCCAAACCCAAGCCCATGGCTCAGGCTAGTTGCATGCTGTGCAGTGTGGAGAAGGAGAAGCCTGGAAAGTTTGTGGAAAGGTGAAGTTCAATAAATCATTAAAAAATTATCAGATTATTCCCCAGATCTGAGAGCTCTTTTACATGTCCCTCAAAAGAATTAAGTACAGGTGGGCATTTGAAATACCTGTTCTTTAAAGTGTTACAGGCTGTGCCCCAGTCTAGGAACATTCAACGCATGAAGCATTTACCTAGGCATCTGCAGGCTGCAGCACAGAAATGGAGGTGTAGGTGCAACTTCAGAAAGGCAGCTGCTGATACTCTCTCCAGTGATACTGCAGAGAGTCACAGAAGTGCTCTCTGGCACAGGAAAAGCAGCTGGGATGTGGCCTGGTGTGGGCGTTCCAAGCATCTTCCTCTTGGGACGTCTGTTCCTAGGAGCTCCATGAGGAGGTAAGTGCTATACAGGCTCACTGTCAAGGGTGCTGTTAATCTGCAAATAGTTACTATATAGAAAGTACCTTCACTCCTGAGGGAGGCTGGCTTCACACGAAGTCTAGAGTTGTCCAGTGATTTGATGAGGTAGTTGGGCTTAATTTTCAGATATATGTAGTCTTTGGAATTAAACCAAAACATTCTTTTCTGCCTAGTGTTCTATTTTTGGAATACCCATACCAATTAAACACAATAAGTTTTTTTCTCTGTAAATTGTCCCTTGAATTTTTCTAAGTAACATATATGAATTTCATGTAAAAAATTTAAAAATTGCAATCTTTGGCACAAATGGGTTAATTTTTGTGCCCTAACTAGGTGGAGGGTGGATGTCATGGATAGTTAAAATCCTTTGCCTATGTAGGGCAGAATTCCTCTGTTTACTTCCAATAATGACTTTCCCAAAAGGATTTCTTTCTGAGAGGGTCCCTGAACTAGTCCATGGTTAAATAACCATTGACTTTCAGCTCTAAATTCAGTATGGAAAGGTTGAGCTGCAGAAACAAGAGCACCTGGATCAGCCCTGATCAATACGCCATCAATATAATTATTACTAGCCACTCAGGTTCATATGCTCAGGTCTGCTTGTGCACCACTGACCAAATCAAAAGAGACCATCCGTTTATTTTGGTGAAAAGGAAAAGCCCTGATTCAAAGTTAACTCTGAGGATATGGAGTGACCTCATTTGCCTCAAATCGCCTTTCTGTGTATGGTGGTATAAGGGTCTTTTATAGTAAGGAACAGAGAGAAGAGCAAATACTATGAGAAAATAGACAATTCCAAGCTTGATTTACCCTTCCAGGCTCTTTTGTTCCCAACCTTCCTTGTGGCAATCAAACTGGACCACAACTTCCCAGTATTTGCATATTGTATCTCTTTATCTGAGCTGAGGACAGTAGTGGTAATGGTTATGGCCTAGGCCTGGGCAAATTTAGAGAAGCTGCTTATCTGTAAAGAAAAAAATTTAACTTTTCAAAGTACCATTTTGTCTTGCTGTTTACAGAATGAGTAATTCCATTACATTTGGGATACTTTTGTTTAAACCTTCCCTTGACCATGTATGACAAATGTTAGAAAATGAAAATGTCTCGAGACAAGATTGTAAAAATAGTCACTGGCTGGTTATTGGAACTGAAAAGACTGTCCTAGTAAGGTTAATAAAAAGTGTGTAATGAAAATCACCAGAAGTCATTATTTTGGACTAAGCTCCTGCACTGGTTAGCAGTAGGCCAAACTAAAAATCAAACTGGAGTCACTCATGTGAAATCTAAGTTGTTTGTGAAATCAAACTGAATCTAAGTTGTGTTTTGAAGTTTGGAGAGAGAGAGAGAGAGAGAGAGAGAGAGAGAGAGAGAGAGATAATAGTCAAGTTTCCTAAAAGAGCAATTGCAAGTGGCATGATAATGAAGTTGTCTCTATTTAGTCCTTATATCTTGTAGTCCTTTAAAGATTAAAGTACTTCCATGTAATCTGTTATTTTTTTGTTCTTCTATCTCCGTGTCTCTTCCTTACTAGGAAAGTGATTTTGAAGTACTTCCATGTAATCTGTTATTTTTTTGTTCTTCTATCTCCGTGTCTCTTCCTTACTAGGAAAGTGATTTTGAAGTACTTCCATGTAATCTGTTATTTTTTTGTTCTTCTATCTCCGCGTCTCTTCCTTACTAGGAAAATGATTTTGA
This sequence comes from Hydrochoerus hydrochaeris, assembly GCA_004027455.1. Lineage (NCBI taxonomy): Eukaryota > Metazoa > Chordata > Mammalia > Rodentia > Hydrochaeridae > Hydrochoerus > Hydrochoerus hydrochaeris. Next base: position 2,772 of record PVLA01019076.1, read on the forward strand.
AATAACCAGTCCACTTTTCATGCTTCATTTCTATTTTTTCTAGATTTCCTCCACCTAGAAAACTGAGGTTTTCTGCCCAACTGATGCCAACGCTTATTCTAATGAAGTGTTGCCTGGCTGTAGAATAAAAAATAAAATCAATTAAAATTTTAGAACTAAATTGTTGTCATTTTGCTGCATGACAAAGTAACAGGGTGACTTACAGAAATCTTATATTAACATTCCAAAGAGAAACATTGATAAGCATATATTCTGTATAAATAAAACAGTGATAATCATCCTAGTTTCCTGAACACCAGGAGTAACTTCATGTGCATAGAAATGTATCCGGACTCTTGCTTGGTGTAGATGTCTTTGTGACACCGCCCACCTTTTCACTTGAAGGCATAACTCTATCTACTTTACAGTAAACTCTGCCTATACATCTACATGGCTGCCTGTGTGTCTTGATTGAAATCTTTCATCAAGGGCACAAAAGAACTAAAGACCAAGAAGTGAGGGGCTGGTTCCTTGCTACATCAGGGCCTGGATTTCTGGTGATATTAAAGTAGGTATACAGTTACTTTAGAGCTAATATTGCAATGGGTAATTGGAGTCACTGTCTTTGCCTGAGAAGGGCCTAAGCCTTAATCTTTAAAATAGGGTTTCCTATATTCAGAGAAATTCAGTGAAATAAATTGTTTGCCAAATAGCCACTGGGAATAAAAAGAGCTTTGTCATTGTCCTGGTGAAACTTCTGTAGGCTGCTCATTTTCCAGAACCTTGAACTGTGTGTGTTATCCAGCTGAATGCTTGCCAAGACCATTTCCCTAGTTCCAGCTGACAGGCAGAAGTCTGAGAGAGTAAATCCATCAGGGACTCCATCAATTACTTTTGTACCATAATTTTATTAGATAAACAATAAGCACAGCACTTGGCCAAGCAGCTTTTTTAGACAGCATGAGACACTGGCTTAGAAAAATACATTGTTTTTTAATTCTATATCTATTCACTACCAACACCATTCATTTCCTTTGTGCCTAACTATGCAGTACAACAGTTCTGTGTCCAACTGTGTGATGTGATCCAAATATATGCTGAACGTTTAATAAAAATGATAGTAAAAGACACATGGCCAGTAATCCTCTTCAAAATACTCCCCCTCACTTTGAACACACTTACCTGGTTGATCTTGCCACTTTTTGAAGTCTGAAAGTCCTTTTCTGTGTCTTTATACAGTATGATCAAATGCTGCTGCCAAATACTATATCCAATGGAAAGACAGATTTCTGAAAACATTATGGTGTGTCCTCATCTATCTTATTCTTTTTTTTTATATTTAAAGAGAAACAAGAGCATGTAAAGGTTAGAGATAATACGGAATTCCAAAAAAAAGATAAACAATAAGAAATCACTAGTTAATAAATTACATATTGTCCTCTTAGAAATAGTTGTTCAAGTTACAAAATTAAAGCATACAAAGCAGATAGTCAAACAGTGAGCATGTAAACAGCTACTCATGCATGAATCTCTACATGTATTTCTATCCTTTCTGTATTAGAGGGAAAAACAAAACTTAGCAAGACAAAACAAAACAAATTCCTATAAAAACATGAAACCAAAAAGTTGTATAAAACCAGAGTACAAAGTGATCTACAACGATTACTGTGTTGTTTATTTTCTTCTATAGAATGTCTATATCATCAGGCATAATTGAATATAGCAGTATAATTGAGTATAGCAGTAAATAACAATATTAGTAAAATAAAACATTGTAGACAGTATAAAACTTCAAAGGCAGGTAATGATCAAACCATAGTGAATGTTCTAGTGGATCTTACAATCTTAAGTGCAGTTGCCTATACTCTCAGACTTGATACTATCAATCATAACAGCTTTGAATAAAATCTATCAGTACAAAACAGCAATCCAACAAACCAGATTCGATTATGATCAGTCATGGTAAAACAGTGTAGGTTTTACAGAACTTTAGATTAAGTTAATAGGAAATTCAGGATGATTACCCTACTATATCCTGTTATTTTCAGGATTGCTGTCTGTGCCCTCAAATCTGGTATAGGTAGAATGACTGAAACAGAATAAAATACATCTAAGTAGAGTAGTATGAGTAATGTGGGTTTTAGATCTGGTGCACTATTAACAATATAGCGTATCAAGACCATCTGTGTTAGCAATTCTAGTTATCCTTCTCTGCCTCATTTCTGCTATGCTATTTTTCTGCCTTTGTTTGTCTAGTTTTCTCTTTCATTCTACTGTCTGCCCCACTCATTGAGGCCTTTCTGCCATTGTTCCTAAAATCCTGGTATTTCTTTTCTCTCTCCCTCTCTAGAATATCCTTCAGTATTCTCTGTAGGGTTGGATTGGTGGTCACAAACTCTCCCAGTTCCTCTTTGTCATGGAAGCATCTTGTTTCTCCATTAATTTCTAGTGACAGTTTTGCAGGGTACAACAATCTGGGCTGGAGGTTATTTTGTTTCCGGGCTTGGAAGACTGTGCTCCAAGCTGTTCTTGGTCTGATAGTCTGTGTCGAGAAGTCAGCCGTGATCCTGATGGGCTTACCTTTATAGGTAATCTGTTTCTTTTCTCTGACAGCTTTTAATATTGTTTTTATATTGAATTTCTGGTATCTTGATTATTATATGTCTGGGTGTAGATCTGTTTTGGTTGTAGGTGGCTGGAGTTCTATATGCCTCACACAACCGAATGTCATTTTCTTTTCCCATGCTTGGGAAGTTTTCCTTAATTGTTTCCATGAATAGCCTTTGTAATTCACCTGTATGTATTCCTGCTTCTTTGTTCACGTTCTTATTCTTAAATTGTAGATTCTCTTGTCATCTTCTAGCCTTTGTATTGTTACTGCCTGTTTCCTTGTTGTTAAGAGTTCTTTCTTTTCATGATCACACGTTGCAAACTTGTCTTCAAGTTTTGATAGTCTATCCTTAGTTTCTTTTAAGGAGTTTTGCCAGATTTCAATGGAGTTTTTAATTTCCTGGTAGTCTCTTTGAATCTGCTTCCTGTATTCTAGATTTTCTTTATCTTCTTTATTGAATGTTTCTCTCCTTTTTTGGTGTTCCTCCCTTCTTCCATCTGTATCATCCTGAGAGATGCTTCCTGAGAACATTTCTTTTATTACTCTACTCATATCTTGCTTTATCTGATTTAATATTTCACTTTTGAGCTGGTCTACAAGGTCCTGAAGATATCGCTTAACGTCCGTTGAAGCCATGTCTGATGTTGTGTATTTGCTGCCCTCAGTCTCCCTTGTTTTTTCTTCTTCTGGATCAGTACTCTCAGGGTTCTGGGCTGGGGCCTCCTCCTGCCTCTCTCTCCTGTCATGGCCCTGGCTTCCTCCACATAGGTTACAGTATAGGTCCTAGCCCCCTTCCCTGTTGGCCAAGTTTCCTCCGAAGCATGCTGGCGAGGAACCTACGCCTTCTCTTGCCTGCTCTTGTCACTGAGGTGCAAGCAGCGGCTGTATTTGCCTGCCTCTCCCCACCGGGCCAGCCAAACTTCAGGTCCCTTCACCCGGTTAGTAGTTGCTAGGCACAGGGAATCGATTTGGGATGGCTCATTGGCCAGGGGCCAGGCCCAGTCCAAGCAAATCCTATGAATCTGCTCTTGGGGAGGGAGGAACCAACTGAAGTCACTGTCACTCCCAGTTCAGGCTCCTCCTGCCTGATTCCAACATGTCGCCCATTTGATCGTGCCCTTCCTGTGTGTGGGGGGTCTCATTCCCAGCACTGACCGTGGATTAATGAAGGTCCCTTCACTGGCTCTGCTCTCCATTGGGCTCATCAACCCCCAACCTCAGCGCTGCTGTGGTTCCTGTGAGTGGCGGCGGGAACGAGTTCGGGTGCCTCTGCTGGCTGGCGCAGATTCAGGCCTTTGCAAACTTGGTGGGTTGCCGCGAAGGAAAACTCTGTGTCTCGTAATTTTTAGCTGTTTCAGTTGTAGTCCCGAAGTATTTGACAAGCTTTTTTACGTTTTAATTTCTTCCTGTGTCAAGAGGATCCATCTCCCTCTGTCTGTGTCTCCCCAGGGTGTTTTATTCTGGCAAATGAGTTTTTCTCCCAGGAGGCTTTGTGTTTTGTTGCTCACTGATTGGCCATCTTGTCTTCTCTCCATTTACCTTATCCTTAGGTGGATCTGTTACTTCTGACTCTTCTAAAAAGTCAAAATAACCACAAGGTAAATGTTTGAGTTGATTCAGGACATCAAGACAGCCTCACCAGCACAACTAAAGGCGTGCATGCAGGAGGGCTTCTAGAACTGCTTTATGAAGTGAGAAGAATGACTTAAATATTTGCCATATTTTTCAATCAGACCTTTTATTTGGAAGAGAAGCATTTAAATACTTGGAAAAATGGATGCCAATCTTTTTGTGTTTATTTAAGCTAAATTATTTGGGCAATTGTGGTTCCCCAACATCTCATAATATGTTCTTAGTAACCTCCATGTGCATGAAATGCCAAAACAGACCATCTAATTCTTATCATGTCACATTCAAGGAGAGGTCTCCCTGTAAGAACCCTCTTTTTGTAGTAAGACAGGTCAATTTTATTCTACCTTTATCTATAATCCTTCATCCTAATGTAGCATTATGAAATATTTACACTGGTTTCCCAGCACTCAGTTTTTTTTCGTAACAGTTTTATTGTGAAACATTCCAAGGAGAAATTCAAGTCCACCCACCTCTATCATTTTAGGAGAGGTAAGCACAGAGGAATTGTCTGTTGCCACATTCCTTGTCTGCTGCCTTTGCCCCTTGCTGACTTCTTCAAGGATGTGCACTATGTCTCTTGGGGGTGCTAACTAATTATATCTTTTTTCTTCTGTTTTGCAGTAGTGAAAGGGAATACTAATACTCTGGAGCAGAGAAATCGCAAGTACAAAGTACATCAGGGACCTGGCCAAGATCCCCAATCTCCCATGGTGAAGGCTTAAATAAATGAGACAATTAGTATGATTTTAGGGCTCCAGGAAGATCAAAACCCTCTAGCAGAGTTTGAGACTCTTGGGGCTGAGACAAAGAGCTTCTCTGGGTGGCCTACATTTATTAGGTTTTCACACAAAGAAAGGGGATATTGAGGAAAGTGCGGGAAGTGAGCAGGACTTTGGGAATCACTTCAAAGACTTCTCCAAATAGTAAATTATGCCAACTTAGAAGAACTGTCTTATCTCCTGATGATATTTATGGTGGGAGTGAGACAGCAGGAGTAAGATGCCTGCAGCTGTGGTGTCTATCTACTTAATTGGGGTTGGAGCCAGGTGTCCTCAGCTATGACCTTATCTTGCCATTTGAGGTATCTCTGGCATCATATTCTACTACAGGCCTCAGCCAGAACCAATGATTCATAGAGGTTCACTTACTATGAATCTGCTGCCCATCTCGACACAGGGGGCCGAGACCTAGGACAGACTCACAGATAAACATAGAAAGCCAATTAGTTAATTTTAAATCCTGCTCAGAGCCACTTTATAGTGGTCTTCAACAAAAGTCTAACCTAAATTGTAGAGAGATTCTCTAAAGAATATATTTATTTGGAATAGAATAGCACTTGAATAGGAAGATATGCTACATACTAAACTGAGCCTTCTCAAAGAGGTTGAGGCAAGAGAAGAAAAGAAAACCAAGAAGGGTTACAGCAGATATTTTGCAATAAAAATAATCAATCACACACACTCATAATAAAGATGAGTGATTGATTGGTGTCTAGGGTGGCACTGGTCTTTGTGCAAGTTTGTGGTTCTGGCAGAGTCTTTTGAGACAGTGTCAGGGTATTGTGTGTAAGAACCCTTCTTTCTTCCATAACTATTATTCTTAATACCATCAGAGTGCTCTATGAATTCCAGTGTTGGCTAGAGTTTTCCATGGCTCTGATTACAAATGTTTTTAGAAGATAATCAAAAGTGTGAATGACAACAGACGGCTAAAATTTGGATATGAGTTCAGGAATTGATAAGGCATTTTCATTGCGTAGAGCGTTTGAAAATAACTGACTCAGTGTTCCTAGGAATTATACAAATTTCATAGAAGGTTTAAACATTCATATTAATTACATTACCACAGGAACATATCTTAAAGAATATTTAGCATCATTTAATTATTTGGCGATGTTTCTTATAAATAGTATCCTAATTAGTTTCTTATCTATAGAAAATAAGTGATACATTCTTTGAGGAACTGCAGGGCCCCAACAGGAAAATATCAAAGTCCAAGTGGCTTCACCGAGAACTTTGACCCTGATGCCTGCCAAAGATGTCAAAAGGTTTGAAACATTCCATTATGATAACATTACACATCATTGTGAAATAATAGTGCTTCATTTAACAAGCATAGGAGACCAGACAAGGAGGATCGAGACTCCAACGGATCTTCTCGTGAGCACACATGAGAAAAGAGCAACATGGCAGCAAGCAGGCAGGATGGCATTGTTGCAAGTTCCAGGGAAGCCTCAACACAGCCATCAACACAGCCAAGATCTGGTTGTTTACCTGGGCATGTACTATAGATAACAGGAGGCAGGTGAATCTTCTGCTACCCTAATGGGTTGCCCCTGTGTATACGCAAATAAAAGCGAGGTAGGCCAGCTGCTCAAGGCTCTTTTGTCCACTACAGGTAAAGAGTCCTCTGAACCCCACATCCCAGATTAATTCTGTGCCTTTTTGTCTTTCATCCTTTGGTCTGTGCTATCAGGTCCTCTCTGCCTCCCATCAGGGATCAACTCATAGGCACAGGTTAGTTCCTACAGACCAGAGTGATTTAACCAGACTTATAATCCAGATGTAACCAGAGCTATAAAGTAATTTGAAGACATTAAAAGCAAGTAAATTACCGAAAACTCTTAATGCTTATTTTACTAAGTAATCAAACACCTAGTAAAAGTAGCAAAATCACAATAAATTATCTTGATAAGAACAAAACCTAGGTTTTTATGTCTTTCTTATATAGTTTTTTTCTCATAAAAACATTTTTGCCGGGCATGATGGTGCACATCTGTTATCTCAGCATGGAGGAGGCTGAGGCAGGAGGATTTCTGTGAGTTTCAGGTCAACCTGAACTACCAGTGAGAGAACCTGTCTCAACTCTCCCAAAAAATCTATTGTCTTATATTTTTTTGCATGTATGATTGAATATATTAATTAGAATCTTTAACCTTTTATTTTAGTGAAGACACAGTAAGAAATAATTCCAATAATTTATTAAAATATGTTATAATTTCTCACTGAAAAATTTTATATGTGCAATGAGACATACTAATATATACATATATACACATATACAGTCTGTTATACAGAATTTAAAAATTATACGGAATTTTAAAAGTACTTGAATTTACATTTAGCAGTTGATGTTTCATTGTTTTAACTTACTTAGATATAACTCAGACATTTTATGTATATCTATTACTTAAGTTAACATAACTGTAAATTTGAAAATTCCATGAAAATTTCATTTATAAACATCCCACTTACATTCTCACTTAGTTTTAACAGTATTACTTAGATTACTTATAAAAACTGACATAATATGAAAGCATGATCACTGTTTCAAGTTATTTCATTGTCAATGGAAAAAACGCTAAGAGTACTCAGTCCTCAGGAAGGAATGGACATAGCATTGCATTTTCATCTGTATATTTGCTCTTAGTAAAAATTATACTTTTATGATTTTAAACACCAAACATAAGTAAAATAACCTGCCTGGCTAACACATGTGCTAACAAGTATGATGACAACTTCAGTTTTTGTTTTACCAAGAAATTTAAAGCCAACTTATTGTGCCAAGGTTCACTTAAATCATATGAACTAACAATAATTTTGGTTAATTACTATAACCCTAACAGTTTAATTTATGTGTAAACCCATTTATCTGTCAGCCAACTGGGACAGAATTTTCTTTTGGTGATTCAGCCATTGGTCATAACATTCAGCATGTGCACATGTATAACCCACATAAATGTATATGATGACCAAGAATCTTATAGCATTTGTTTTAGAATTTTTTTCACAAAACAAACAAAAAGAAATGTGAAAGTACCAACTTATAAAAGGCTGTATAATCCAAATTATAGATCTGAAAACTAAAACAAGTTAAGGCTATCAAATTTTAAGATTTTCCCGTGTCCTGCTCCTTAATCTTTTGAAGGATATGGATCAAATTTTTTGGTTAAAGCAGTTCCTAGCAGTTTGATTCTAAAAAGTTTCTTTTAGAGGTTTTTTTTTTCCCTTTCCTTCAGACTCAAATGAGTTGATGAGTTAACTGTCAGATGTTTACATTTTAGTTTTCAGTGATCAAAAATAATATAATTCCAAGTGACCTTTGTGAGAAATGCATTCATTTTTGCCAGACCCAAAGAATGGACTCAGAGGTGGCAAGAAGAGCAGCAAAATTGAGGCTGTTTGATTTGGTCTTGCAAGGCTGGGTCTGACGGATAGGCACACCCAGAGTGGTCACAATGACCAATTTATCCCCTAGCATGCAGGTCTTTTCCTTTGGTTTCTCGTTGGCTGAGTAATGTGGAAGATACAACCTTCACAGTAGGATGCCTAAGTTTTCTTTTTTGCTGTATAAGGCAGTCCCTTGGTCCCCCTCCAAATTTGAGTTTGGTTTTCTTCATAATACTGTCTGTTCTTTACTTTCTGAGAAGCAGATACTCCTGTGTAGAGGTTTCCTGTGACACTGCGATTACTATGTGTTTATTTAGCCTTAGCTAGAAAAACAGACTTTTCCCCTGTCTTCCCCTACTCAGACTATATTCTACAAAGTCTCTCTTACTATTTGTATCTCTTCCTCAAGGTCCTGCCTACCCAGAGACCCTCCAAATGCATGAACTTTGTTAGGCAGTTAGACAAATTTAACTGCCAATGATTTTCCACTGAGTTAAACATTTCATCTTGAAAATGGACTGCTTTATATTTCTTTTTCTCACATCTTGAATAGATTAATGAAATTATATTTTTTATTTATTTGCTAGTCCCATTTCTATATCTAATCTACGTAGTTTGGAAATAGGTTTAGAAAAAATTTTATTTGTTTAGTTGGTTGGTTCTGTGGTATTGGAGTTAGAATCTAGAGCCCAGTGCACGTTAGACAAGTGGTCTACCATTGAGATACATTCCTCACCCTTAGAAATGGTTTATTTTATTATTTTATTTATTTTATTTTATTTTATGTTTTGGTACTGGGGGTTGAACTCACAACTGCACGCTTGCAAAGCAGGTGCTTATGCCACTGAACTAAATCCCCAGCCCCTAGAAATGGTTTATGAAAGATTTTTTTGTCTTTTTGAGACAGGGTTTCACTATGCAGTTACAGCTGGCCTTCATCGCACTTTGTAGCTCAGGCTGGACTCGAGCTGGCAGCAATCCTCTTGCCTCTGCCTCCCAAGTGCTGGGGTTCCAGGCATTTAATAAAATGTTTTCTATTCAGCAACAACAAGAAGAGGCTCTACCAATCTACTCGCTCACCAACAAGACTTGGTGGGGAGCAGCTTTCCCAACACCTTGAACACCACTGGACATTACTTCTATCTATTTCTGCATTGTAATAGGTCTATTAGCACTATGCTTTCAACTTTTAGAGTACTTTTTGGTTGACCAAAACAAAACAAAACAAACGAACTTTTTGAATGGGGCCCTGTGTTCACTCTCCAGCAAAGGGAAAGAGTGGGAAGTGTATCTTCCTCACCAGCATCTCCTATAAGCCCCCACTTCTCCAGTTTCCTTCATAAATTTATTATGAAGTCAGTCTTACACTAGGGTCCAACATACTTGTGTTGTTAGCAAACCAGTCCTATTTTTTCCATGACACAGTCTGCCAATGACTGAACCAATGTGTTTTACAAAACAGAATTTGTTTGAAAGGCAGCTAAACTGGGGGAGGCAGGTCTCAAATCTATGTCACTGAGTATGGTGTTTAGCAGTGTTTATGTGGTGAAGAAGTATATGACATAAGGTGTTACTGAAGGTGACTGGAGTTGAGGCAATCAGTGGTCTTCATAGAATGCGTGTTCAAAAAATAGTTTTTTCACTTTTTCATCTCAGAAGGTCACCCAACAGACACTTGCATAGGCCCAAATGAATGATTGCTGGTTTAACTAAAACAATAAGCTATTCCTCCCTTGACTTTGAGTGTTGGGTATTTGACTTAACAATAAGTGAAATAACTAAGACACACTCCAACTATGGAGCAGGTAGTAAGAAATAGTATTCACTTTCCTTTAGGACCTAAAACCTTCTTAGTCACATTTCACAACAGTAGAAAGTAAGGATTTTTTTTT
>PVLA01019078.1:0-13053 GCA_004027455.1 Hydrochoerus hydrochaeris
TTTTTTTTTTTTTTTTTTTCCTTGAGACAAGATCTCGCTATGCAGTTCAGGCTGGCCTTGAGCTCACTTTGTAGCCCAGGCTGGTCTCGAACTCACAACGATCCTCCTGCCTTAGCCTCCCGAGTGCTGGGATCACAGGCGTGAGCCACCACGCCCGGCAGATGTGTGTAATTTACTTAAAAAGTATTTTATTAACTTCAACATAGGTGAAATATTTTAACTCAATGACTGTAAAAAATGCCATGTGGCTTTTAGCCCATGACTCGTTTTTCCTGTAATCCTAACTGCTGCGCCGCTGCTAAAGTTTAAGTAACTGCTTACTACAGTAATATTCTCCGCTCTCAACTAAAAACTTTTACAAGTCCAAGTGGAATTAGATAGCTAAAGTGCATTTAACAGAGACTTACTTTTTTCTACCTCAGAATCATAACGTGGAATGGTGAAGTTAAAGCATAACAGCCAACTTAACAGAAAATAGTTGTTGGCTCTGAAAAGAGCCTTTGTTATTAGCATGATTTGTCACCCATGGCATATAAGCAGTATAAATTTATTTCCCTTTAGTCTTGTGATGGCTCTCGGTCTTCTTGGGCAGCAGCACGGCCTGGATGTTAGGCAGCACGCCACCCTGCGCGATCGTCACCTTGCCCAGCAGCTTGTTGAGCTCCTCGTCGTTGCGGATAGCCAGTTGCAGGTGGCGCGGGATGATGCGCGTCTTCTTGTTGTCGCGCGCCGCGTTGCCCGCCAGCTCCAGGATCTCGGCCGTCAGGTACTCCAGCACCGCGGCCAGATAGACGGGGGCGCCGGCGCCCACGCGCTCGGCGTAGTTACCCTTGCGGAGCAGGCGGTGCACGCGGCCCACGGGGAACTGCAGTCCAGCGCGGGATGAACGCGTCTTAGCCTTGGCGCGAGCCTTGCCACCCTGCTTCCCGCGTCCAGACATAACTATTTCCACAAACACAAAAGAATGCTAGACAACAAAATGTCCGCGTTCTGCCATAAGAAGGCTGACATAAGAAGTATTTATGCTGGTTAGAGCCAGGTTTGACCTGGCCTTTCATTGGCTAAAATAACTAACCAATGGAAAAGAGATATTTGCATCCTTCATTTGCATACAATCCTTTCTTCTGACAAGGTTTGTGATAGCCAATCATCAGCCTCTGACTTGATGAGCAGTTCCTTGTATACCAGTAATAACTGTATCGATTTGATATTCTCAAAACTTCTTAAAGACGAGCGGGAGTGTATATGTTCATAGACTTTTAGCCACAGTCCTTTTTAAGGTACAACTAGGATTTTAGAAATAAACAAGTGTAAGATTATTTCTGAGTAGATAACTTTTAACACATACTTTCAGCATTGTTTTAACTCTTTATGTCACCATGGAAGAGTGGAAGACAGGGAATTCACCCAGTCACACAAAGAACCTATAATCAATTGAGTCATGGATGGAGACAAAAATCTTCCATTCATTCATATCAATTTGAGCCAAGCAAATCAATAAACATGTGGCATCTGCTACTTGTACAGTAACTTAATACTGTTAGCAAATACCTTAAAATCAGCAAACTGTTCTTTTGAAAGATTAGGAATAAAAAAATCAATAGATTCTTACCTTTCAAAGTGTTGTGAAAGGGAGGTGTTAGAGAGAGTAATACTGGAAATTGTTTCATACAAATAGAGAAAAGGAATAATAACTCCTCCAACCACAAAGACAGTGAAAGCAATTTAGTTTGAAGTCTACTGGTTTGCATATGAATTTTGTTTTCAATTACAACCCACAAAATATAATGTGAGTTAAACACACTTGAAAACAAATTGCTGGCATTGAGGCTTCATCATGCAGAGGTAAATTTTTTTCCTATATTTGTATTAGTTGATTGGGCTCTGTAATAGTACTTGTTGCCATAACCCACATCTGAGATGTTGTCTACAGCAGAGCTAGTGGGAAACTGATAATGTATTCTCCAAAAGTGATCTTCCAAATTAATGAGTTTAGATAACCACTAATTATAATTTTATTTATTTATATTACTAGTTATAATTTTATTTATTTATTTATTTATTTATTTTTAGTACTGGAATCTAACTCAGGATTTCGCACTTGTCAGACAGGTGCTGTGCCACTGAGCTAAATCACTGGCAGTGCTTTATTTTCTGATAATAGTTTCTCTTTTTATGCAAACATTCTTATTCCCTGGTTTTACCAGTGTTGGGTGATTGGTCTTTTAAAAATAGCACCAAGGATAGAGAAACAAAACATCCTGTCACAAACCAAATGCCATTGCCTTGGGGGTGTTATTTTGTTGTCTCAGCCTTTATTAGAGCACAGTCCCACTCTGGGGTCTCTACCTCAGCCACTACCTATATGTTAAGCATGTGGAATTTTAAAATGAGGTCTGAAAATCTAGAATCACAAGAAAACAGAGAAAACCACAGGACTCCAGAGATGGTAGTGCAATCTCCTTTAGGCAGGGAATGGATGAAGTCTAGGGTAAGAAAGGAGATGATTCCTGTCATCCAAATGTATAATTCCAAGTGTATGAGTTTCTGATCTTGAACACAGCATTTCAAAACAGTGATCACTAATCCCAAGCAGCTATTAAGAATTTGAAGCAAGATTCATCCAAACTAAGATGTCTTATAAATATGAAAAATAATATTCAAAACAGGTAAAATGCATCAATTATAATTATCTTTATTGAGTATATTTGTTATAGTAATATAACTACTAGACAACTTCACATTATATTTTTTTATTACTGGACAATATATTACTACTGGATAAAGGAAACTCCAACAATATTCCAGATATATACTGTGTGAGGTGACCATATGAAGTGGTCACAACATAAGATACAAAAATGTATTTCATAAAGGGAAAGTAAAAGCTTTTGAAAGCCTAGATTACAGTGTATGTCTCCAATATTAGACTCTGTCACTCATGGGACAATACAAAACTGGAACCAAGAATACTTTTAATTTCTTGATTATTTGCTTAGAGTCATTTGTTTACCTTAGAACACTGGTTAAAATAGAATGTATGCACCCCTTCTTTTGAAAAAGTTAATGATGGTAACAAATCTTAAAAGAAATCTCTAATTGATGTTCTCCAGATCTGTACATTGCATTTACCTAACAGAAGTTCTAAGCCAGTTCAGATACTTCCAGTACTTCAAAAGCCAATTTAAAGAGCAAAAATAAACGAATATACCCACTAAGTATAAAAATAGCTTGAAAATAGTAACTAAAGATCTACTCTCCTAGATTATCACATTAAAGCAACATATAATTATTTCAAAAGCATAACATTTGAAACAAAGGCCACAATTCTCTGTAATCTTTCTGCTAAACACAGGTTAAAGGTCACTGCCAGACATGGTGGTACAGACCTCTAATGCCAACACTTGTGAGGCTGAAGCAGGATGATCACCATGAATTTGAGGCCAGCCTTAGCTACATAATGCGACCCTGCTGCATATAAACACATATACACACACACAAACACAGAGTTGCTATTGCATATTAAGAAAACCACAAGACATGAAAGATGGCAAGCAGATAGGTCGACTGTGAAGCTGAAAGCCTCAGAAGCAATTCAATGTTGTACTAATGTGTTTTCTTTTCATCTCATATAACCTACACTATATCAAAATACTTAAACACATGTCATTCAAGTTCAATTATAAGAAAATGTGGTGTTGAGAAAAGTATTTGAAGAAAACTGACTGAAATTTTCATAAATTTGACAATAGACTTCAAGAAGCTAAATGACCCTCAAATAAAATAAACCTAAAGAAGCTTATGCAAACAGTAGGTAATAAAACTTAATAGAAGCTAAAGACAAAGAAAATAATGCATGCTAGGCAAGCTCTCTCCCACTAAGCTACATGTCCAACACCCAAAGCCAACAGCTTTAAGGCAGCAAAAAGGAAAAATAGAACCTTACCTGTAAGGGAAAAGTCAACTCTGATTTCAGCAGATTTTGAATCAGAAACTATGTAAGGAATAGAAAGTGACATAGCGTTTTTCATGAGCTAAAAGAATAGAATTGGAAATATGAACTGTGAGTTATTTTTAAGAAATTACAGGAAAATAAAAGCATTTTCAAATGACAGAAAAATAGAATTTGTTGTTAGCATAACTATTCATAGAAGGACAAGATGTCAGAAGGAAAGTATCAAAGATTTTAGGAACATCATCTAATAAATAACAGTTTTCTTGTTTGTTTGTCTCATTGGTTGGTTGCTTTGGTTTAGTTTTAGCTTTTTTAGACAGGGTCTTATTTGGTAGTGCAAGCTGACCTTGAACTCACTAGGTAGCCCAGACAGGCCTTGAACTTGTGGCAGTTCTCTTGGATCAGCCTCCTGAGTGCTGGGATCACAGAGTGCACCACCATGCCCAACATAACAGGATTGGTTTTTTTTAATTGAGGGATTTAATGGAGGATTGTGTAACTATCCCGACTTCATTTCCTTCCTTCCCTGTTGTTTTTAAGTTGTTTCTCCTTCCTATCTTCCACTAAGTCATTATCTCATGTTGGGAATGTAAACTGCACCCCCAAACTATGGTGGCAGCAGCCCAACTAGACCCTACAGAATCATATCTGCAAGCAGTCTACACCCTGGCTGAGATTGCTATGCCCAAGCATACTCCTGGCTCCCTGTTTTTGTATTTCCTCTATATAATCCTGAAGCTGTTATCCAAACAGGGAAGATTTTCTACACCAGCTCTCTTCCCAGAACAGCTAAACCGAAATAAACTCCTTTTATTCTTCACTCCCATTTTTCTTTTGCTCTTAATTAAACTCTTGTGGTGGCCTGTGGTCAGACCTGGTTTGCTGAGATACCCAGAAGCCAACCTCTGGCTGTGGGGACCTGCAACAATCATAGCAATAAAGAAAAGAAGCAGAAAATGGAAAGTCATAGACAAATACAATCTTTTTGAGTTTCAAAATTATGTTTAGAGCAAAGTTGATAACATCCTCTGATGAGGGTATTACTTAAGATTGTTATAAAAGAATACAGTAGATAAATTAAAATTTAGAAATTTATGTAATCTACAGGAAAGCTGGAAGTAGAGAAATTAGCTGTGAACCCTATAACAAAAGCTACACTGACAAGAGGAAAAACATATTTATTTCATGTTTTACACAACATGAGACTTCCTTGTAGAAATGAAGACCCAAAGAAGCAGTTGAAAAGGAACATTTATGAAGCAAATTGGACAAAAAGCAGTAAAATATGAAATCCTGACAAGAAAAGGACTTTGAATCTCTTGAAGTGACTAGTTGTGAGAAGGTAGATTTATGTAAAACTAATAGAACAAAAGGGCCACTGCAGACTTCTTTCATGCTTTTCTTTGCTGAGTTTAAAAATCTCCTAGTGATTAATTTTTTGCCCTTCCTGGTAGAGAGGGGAGGAGGGACATCTTTGTAAATTTATGTCCTGCCTTTAGGAAAATAGGGAGAGAGCAGAGAGCTTTTCTTGTATCTGCTTTTCAATTTAGTTTAATTCAATAAACTTTATGCTACACCAACATATTGTGCTACCCTTACAACCGTGTGATGGTATTAATAGTTATATACCTTAAGTGCGATGGTATTAATAGTTATACTCAGTGAAAATAGTATAAATATACCAATTCAAAAACAGATTAGCCAAGTGCATAAAAATGAACACCCCAGTTATATACTGTCTAGAAAAAAATTACTGCAAATATAACTAAAAATGTAAGCTAAAATCAAAGATTAAAAAAAAACATGTCATAACAAAATTAACCAAAAGGAGGTAAGAGTATCTGTATGTATTAGTATCAGGTAGGAAGTCTGCAGAATATGGAAAATGAGCAGGGATTGAAAGGAGCAATACATAATGATAAAAGGATCATGCCAGTTAGAAAACCAAAAAGTTTATGTGATTATGAATCAAAGAACAGAAATAGAATTGAAAAGAAAAATACTTCTATCCACAACTATAGGCAGAGAACTCAACATCCCTCTTAGCAGTTGAAAGAAAAACTAAACAAAAATTATCAAATACATAGTGGTTATATCACTTGTTTTAATCAGTAAAAAAAGAAATAATATTTCTCAAACCTCACTGAGCTTCTGTGAAGATTAAATGAATTTATACTTATTAATCATTTAAAAATGTAACTTATAATAACAATGTTATAGATAGTCAAGTTAGCTAGAAATTAATACACACTCAGAGAAGGATTGAGCTCTCAAAGAAGTCAGCAAAAAAATATAGATACCACACCTGTGACTGGAGGTGAAGAGAAGAGATCAGGCCTCAGGATGGAGATGCAGCAGCTTGGCCTGAAAGATAAGCACTAAGTTGAGATTGCCTTGTAATTAGCACTACATGGTCCACTTGGCCAAGGTAGGTACCAATCACCCTGGTACCAATATCCAGACCCATGCTCCCCTTCCTAAAATGCCTTTGTTCATTCCATATACTCTTGCTATGTAACTTGTTTCCCTACTGGATCATTATTAGCTAAGCAGTTATACTTGTAATCCTATAAATTCATTGTAGTTAGACTTACATTTAACCCATGTTGTCATTTTGCCACATAAGTTACCCCTGACCAAAGGTCTTGGTGGCTGCCCACTCAGGATCCCTCCAAAAGTTCAGGAGTTATTTTTCTTCTTATCATTTCCAATAAAATTCTCCTAACTTCCTCCTTTGAATCGGGACTTCATTCCTTAATATTGTAAAACCACAAGCCCAGCTCATTTAACATCTAACAGGTCAGGAGTTATATTTCGACTGCACCAGTAGCATGACCTATGAACACATAAAAACCATCTCATGAAAAACTATAAATACAGCACCATCTCAGGGAAATGAAGAGGCATGACCAATCAAATAACAGAGGGGTCACTATCTGAATGTATAACCTCAAATAATTGTTTTCAAAATGAAAACAACAATAAGATTTAATTTTTATGTCTCTCATTTGACAAAGTTTGAAAGATTGATAATACTCTTTGTTTAAGTGCATTGCTGGCCAGACTAGGGTTTTAGCTCAGTGGCATAAATGGCTGCTTGGCAAGCCTGAGGTTGTGAGTTTGATCCTTAGTATCAAAAAAAAGAAAAGAATATTGTTGGCCAAGAGTGATGCCAAATGCATGTAATTCCAGCACTTGTAAGGCTGGCACAGGAGGATGCATGAGTTCAAGGCCAGGTTGGGCTAAAAGTGGGTTCAAGGCCTGCCTTTCTGCATAGCGAGACCCTGCCTCAGAGACCAAAAAAAAATTGGGCATTAGTATGTTAACACTCTCTGGTGATGACTGTCCACAAACTTTAAACATAGGAAAATTGAGAAATTTTAAAATACTGTATAGATTTTTATATAGATTCTACTGGGTCTATAAAAGCCACCTCTATTGTTTCCCCTAGAGGAATATCCTAAGTATGTAGAGGAGTATCAGAATGTATTGTGGGGAGCCAGGGATATAGCTCAGTGGCACAGCACTTGCCTCACAAGCTTGATTGATTGATTACTGGGTACCAAAAAAAAAAGTAATTAGGTAATGTGATTCATAATTCTAAGAAATGGAAAGTTAATAGAAGGTCAGTTATGTACCTACAATGAACTGTTATGAGAATCAAAACTTTACTTAAATTTAAAAGATAATAGAAAAGCAAAACTTTTCTCTCATCTACACAATATTTATATATCTTTATGTATAGGTTTACACTGGTAACATTTTTTGAAAGATTGAATATCAAATTGTCTTGGATGGTGAAAATATAATTGATTTTTAATTTGTAGGTGACAAAAGATGTATTTTTTTCTTCACCCATCATTAGGTTTATGGCTGAAGTTCCTAACATAGCAGATAAATCTAAGAAAAAAAGCACAAAATTTATTTAACATAACATTTGCATGACAATACAGATTTCAGATCCGAAAGACAAGGAAACCCAGGTATGCTTAAGGTAAGTTTGGTGAAGAAGTGGGTAGCTATGACCTGTAATCAACAAAAGAATATTATCAAAAGATTATGTGGTGACACAACATAGGACTTAGAAAAGCTTGTAAATTCATTCTTTGTTAAGGTCCTATGTCTTTAAGCTCCTTACTCCAGTTATTAGGCAGTTGCTGCTCCAACAGAAGAATCATATAACCTAGTCTCATTTGGAGTACCTTGTTCTGAAAGCCATCATTGTATGTATTTGAAATTACTGCTTGTAGTGGCTGTTATTTTTAAAATAGGCAGTTCATTATTTTTTCAGGAAATTTTTATAAATCATCCTTATTTAAACACATATATTATTGCTTAATGGAAATGGAAAGACACAAACACGAGAGCATTGTTGAGAGATGCGGGATACAGAACTGTGAAGCTGGTGTTCTCCCACCTGCCATGAAGCAGGCTCAGGACATTTCTTATATCTGGACTATGTCCTTTCTTTCCCCAGTCATAAGCAATACCTGGGCCTTCTGTAATCTAAGCATTGAGGGCCTTTCCTTTCCAAATTCCTTTAATCTCTCACAATTTTCTCAGCACACTTCCCCACAGAGCTTCCTTTACAAATGCAGCTCTTCTTGTGGGTAGACAGAGAAATGTTTCCTTAATAAAAGGAGAACCTGGAACATATTATAGCAGGTTTCGCTCTCTTTTCTTTAGTAACAGAGACTGCAGCTCTGCAGAAAATGTGGGAGTATATTATTGAAGGGGATATATATAAACTGTGTCCAAAGGTGGAACTTCGTGTGGACCATCTGGAAGATTTGGGAACATTTCTGAATTCTCACCACTCCCCAGAATCCACACCTTTTATTTGAAAACAAAAAACACTGTGTGCGCTTGTTGAATTTCAGTATAGGCCAAGTGTTGATCTTAGGAGGCCTGAATCTTGGTGTGGGACTATCAAAGTTACAATTCTAATAAACTATCATATATTCTTGATACTGATACAGCAATACTATAGGATCTCCAAATAATACAGGGGAAATATAACTCCCAACCTGCTAGATGCCAATTTCCAACTAGATGCCAACATGCCAATTTCCTGTTTCCCAAAATCAAAGAATGAATTCTAAGGAACAAATGAAATTAAGAGTAGGAAATATTTATTGAGTGGGCAACACACAGCTCCTGAGAGGGAGGAGGGTTCCTGAATGGGTTGACCATCGTTCCCCACTATTCAGGGAACGTTTTATAGAGCACAACCACCTGGGTACAACATAGCATAAAGCTATGCTCAACCAGTAAGAAAACAAGTATGGCACTGCTTAGGTAATAGTGATCCAATGGGGAAGAAGTCACACAGAAAGCGTACATGGAAAGAAAAAACTACTTTTCAGGAAGGAATGAGTGCAAGAGTCTTGTTCACTCACTGAAGTGACTGATAGACTTTATTAGACCAGGTAAATTCAAACTCTATTCCTCTCTCACCATCCTGCAGCCTTTGGGGAAGCATGTAGACCTGGTTATTTCATCTTTATCTTGAAGCGTAGCCTCTAACAGAGGTACCTCAGGTCACAGTTGTAATGAGTTTTCATTTCCTTCACTGACTCTCCTGAGGGCAGAGCCCAATCTTACTACCTATAATATTTCTTAGTTATCTATAATAATACCTTATTTAGAAAAGAAGAGGAAAGGTGCCAGCTAATAAACAATCATAAAAGACAGCTTGGAGAAAAAAAAAAATCTCTACTTCAAAAGATCACATCAAAGATGTTAAGCAATAATAGTACTCTCAGGATTTTCACTGATATTTTGTCAGACTAAGCGCCTTAATCCTTGGGAAAGGAGGCGTTTTAAAATTCAAGACACTGATTTTTAACCCAAGCCTTTCACAGTAGCACTGTATATGCTCAAACTGATTCTCACACAGTAGTTTACCAACATATTACGTGTTGTCTGGACTGTTTTAATCTAACTTTTTAAAAGTTTATTTTTGAGGTGTCTTTATCTAAACATATTCCTGAATGTGGCTGCATAAGGTGCTCACAACCTTACAGGAACTGTTTCTTTTCACTAGGAAGCCCTCCTCATCCCCAGCTCATTTACACACACTCACCTGTTTATTTCCCTCTACTAGACCCAGACAACCCTCTGACTCTCTCACCCCAGGCTCTTCCTGCCTTTCTAGTCCTCATTTTTGGAGTCGTGGACTTTTGAGAAGAAGGCTTCTAAAGGAAACCAGTTGTTTGTCTTCCAATTAAGGGATCTTCCCCATGGGCTCTAAGCGGCTGCAGAGGAAGAAAGGCGGGAAATTGAAACCCTTTGTCCCTCTCTGAGCTCCAGCCAACACTCTTACTCCATTCAAGCCTTCAGCAGTAAAGGGCCCCAGGATTTCTGGGATAGAAAGAAAATTTTAATAGTTTTGGAGTAGTCCCTAATGTCAGCAAACAATTACAACTCGAACTTTGGAATTCCATTGTTCAAAGAACTGCAGGCATACTCCAATGAGGTTTCACTTACTGATGCCCCATGCTGTAGTGCAGAATTTACACAGAGAGCAGAAAGGTCTACCTCTAAGACATCATCCACGATTCCCTACGGCCACCCCAAAAGGACCCGAAAAGAACCTCACCTTCCAAAATCTCCTGACTGATAAATGACCCACTATGGAACTTCAGACCAATAAGAAAAGTGCTATTGGAAAAGAGGCGTAGACATGCCCAAGAAATGTAAAAACTGCCCAATAGATATTAAGGGGGGGGCGGAGATGGAGGAGATAGACCCAAACTGAAAAAGTGGTATTAGCCTTTTGGATGTTATTGTTAAAATCTAATGCTCATTTGCTTAAACCAAATTCAAATCAAGAAATATAAGAAATAGTTACGGTTCTTTTTGGATAAAGTGGGTGGCTCTGAAAAGAGCCTTTGGGTTGTGGGCAGCAACCAGATGCGCTCACTTGGAGCTGGTGTACTTGGTGACGGCCTTGGTGCCCTCCGACACGGCGTGCTTGGCCAGCTCCCCGGGCAGCAGCAGCCGCACGGCCGTCTGGATCTCCCGCGACGTGATGGTGGAGCGCTTGTTGTAGTGCGCCAGGCGCGACGCCTCTCCGGCGATGCGCTCGAAGATGTCGTTCACGAAGGAGTTCATGATGCCCATGGCTTTGGACGAGATGCCCGTGTCAGGGTGCACCTGTTTAAGCACTTTGTATACATAAATGGAATAGCTCTCCTTGCGGCTGCGCTTACGCTTCTTGCCATCCTTTTTCTGAGCTTTAGTGATGGCTTTCTTCGAGCCCTTTTTCGGGGCGGGAGCCGACTTAGAGGGCTCAGGCATTGCTTTATCTAACAGCAGTAAAAAAGATTACAAGGCAAACAACACAGACTAGCAACTGGGGAAAAAAACAACCTGGGGCCTTTTATTTATAGAACTGTAATGCTAATGAGGGTTTGAGATTCGTCACTACTGATTGGACTAAAAAGAAAATATTTCCTAAAGGGGAGGGCCTAAGGCAAATAAAGGATTACGTTCTCTTTTCCTATTGGACAAAGCAACAACGTTTTTCACCAATGAGATGGCTTAGTAATGCATCCCGGCGGTGGCTATAAATTTGTTTCTTCACCGACGCTTAGTTTTTTTTTGCGTTTGTACTTTTGAATAATGTCTGGACGAGGCAAGCAGGGAGGTAAGGCTCGCGCTAAGGCTAAGACGCGGTCGTCCCGCGCCGGACTGCAGTTCCCTGTGGGCCGTGTACACCGCCTGCTCCGCAAGGGTAACTACGCGGAGCGCGTGGGCGCTGGCGCCCCAGTGTACCTGGCGGCCGTGCTGGAGTACCTAACGGCTGAGATCCTGGAGCTGGCGGGCAACGCCGCGCGCGACAACAAGAAGACGCGCATCATCCCGCGCCACCTGCAGCTGGCCATCCGCAATGATGAGGAGCTCAACAAGCTGCTGGGCAAGGTGACGATCGCGCAGGGTGGCGTGCTGCCCAACATCCAGGCTGTGCTGCTGCCCAAGAAAACCGAGAGCCACCACAAGGCCAAGGGCAAGTGAAGTCCAGGACACAGCAAAGGGCTGAAGTTCCATTTGTATCTCTAAAGGCTCTTTTCAGAGCCACTACGCCTTCATAAGAAAAGCTGTTAACTTTTAATGTGCTAAGTCATGCTTTTGCAACTCTTAGTCTCAGTTATGTTGAACGTTCCGCTAACCATTGTAAGATTTATCAGAGCCTATTCCATACTAAAGTAAGTGGTTGGAAAAACAAGTGGAATGTCATTGTCCCCTAAACATAAGTAAACTGCTAGGGAAGCAACGCAGATTTCCCAAATAAATTTTTAAAAAATTACCGCAAATAAAATGAAAGCTTGGTTGTCCGGCGGTACTGGCTAAATGATGGTTCTGTTAACTCATAATCTCCACACCCGTTCAGACTTAATCAGAAATCACATACTAATATGACTAAAATGGTTTCTACTGCACATTTCACTTGGTGACAGTATACAGTAGAACGTCACAGAATTTGTTCTCAGACCCTGAGGATGACATTAGAGCCATTTCTGCGATCAGGGTCTCTTCCAATCAACCAATTGTACAGTTTACCTTTCAGCCAATAATTTTGTCACGCGGGTCTTTTTGAAAACTGTAAAACCAATCAGAATGCTTCCAAGTGTATTTAAGGACAACTGTAGCTAAGCTTGCTACATTCTGTTGCTTTCTCTTCTTTTTGTAATGGCTCGTACTAAGCAAACCGCTCGTAAGTCCACCGGCGGCAAAGCTCCGCGCAAGCAGTTGGCCACCAAAGCCGCTCGTAAGAGCGCGCCGGCTACCGGCGGCGTGAAGAAGCCGCACCGCTACCGGCCCGGTACCGTGGCGCTGCGCGAGATCCGGCGCTACCAGAAGTCCACCGAGCTGCTGATCCGCAAACTGCCGTTCCAGCGGCTGGTTCGCGAGATCGCGCAGGACTTCAAGACAGACCTGCGTTTCCAGAGCTCGGCCGTCATGGCGCTGCAGGAGGCTTCTGAGGCCTACCTTGTGGGTCTGTTCGAGGACACTAACCTGTGTGCCATCCACGCCAAGCGGGTCACCATCATGCCCAAGGACATCCAGCTGGCGCGCCGCATCCGCGGGGAGAG
>PVLA01019079.1:0-13051 GCA_004027455.1 Hydrochoerus hydrochaeris
GTTCTTGTGATGAATTTCTGGGATCCTGATTATTATATGTCTGGGTGTAGATCTGTTTGGGTTGTAGCTGGCTGGAGTTCTATATGCCTCATTTATCTGAACTTCACTTCCATTACCTATGTTGGGGAAGTTTTCCTTAATTATTTCTGTGAATAGACTTTTTATTTCATTTGTATTTATGGCTGCATCTTCATTCACATATTTTATTCTTAGGTTATAAATCCTCTTGCTATCTTCTAGCCTTTGTATCATTGCCTCCTGGTTCCTTGTTATTTTTAAGAGATCCTTCCTTTCATGATCATACTTTGCAAATCTATCTTCAAGTTTTGAAAGTTTGCCTTTAGTTTCTGTTAAAAGGTTTTGCCAGCTTTCAATGGAGTTTTTAATTTCCTGATATTCTCTTTGGATCTGTTTCATATATTCTAGGTTTTGTTTATATTCTTCATCAAAGGTTTCTCTCCTTTCTCTGGGCTCCTCTATTCTTTCATTTGTGCCTACTTGAGGATTACCCAGGACTTCTTTTATTAGTTTTCTTGTATCTTGCTTCACCTGAGTTAGAATTTCAGATTTAAATTTGACAATGAGGTCACGGATGTATTTCTTTATTTCCGATGAGGCTGTCTCTGACATTACAGGTTTGCTGCTCTCAACCTCCTCTGCATTTACCTCTGTTGGACTCACTTTCCCTGGTTCTGCAGTTGGGGACCTTTTGCTGTTTCTCTGTCTTGTCATGTTTCTGGCCCCCTTCATACAGGTGGGTGGTGGAGGTCTCTGGGCCTTTCCTATTGCTTACAGTTTTTCTGCAATGCACTTGCTAGGGAAGTACTGCCCCCCAGTCCACTGTGAATCTGCGAGTTGCACACTGAGAGCTAGCTCCTCCCCCTACACCAGTCAACCAGTTTATGCTTCAACAAGTTTGTGTGTTCCCTGGGGATGCCACTGGCCCAGAAAAGCCTTGTCCCTGGCTATTGGGTTTCAACCAGGGGCATGGCCCTGTCTGAGCAGATCCCACCAATCTGCTTTGGACTAGGAGTCATCAGCAGAGGCCACCTCGGGTTTTGATTCAAGCCGGCCCTGCCCAACTCCAAAATGGCACCCAGCCAGTCCTCCTGGTTTGGGGATTCCAGTTCCCATCACTCACCAAAGTTTGTGCAGCTTGACTGGCTGTTTCCACTCCCCACCTCAATGCCTCCTCCAG
The DNA here is from genome assembly GCA_004027455.1 of Hydrochoerus hydrochaeris. Taxonomy (NCBI): domain Eukaryota; kingdom Metazoa; phylum Chordata; class Mammalia; order Rodentia; family Hydrochaeridae; genus Hydrochoerus; species Hydrochoerus hydrochaeris. Next base: position 1,199 of record PVLA01019079.1, read on the forward strand.
CTGAGGGTCTGGAGCTCCACCAACCCCTGCTCTTGGCAGGGCCGTGATCTCAGCTCGAACATGAGTTACCTGACTTTAAGATGTGCCAGTGCAGTGATTGGGGCTTGCCCAACTCCAGCTCTCTGCCCATGCTTCCTTTTCTTCTTTTTTCTTCTTTTTCTTTTTCCTCAGTTTCTTCCTGGGTCATGAGAATTCCTCTCCTTTTGTCTGGCTTTCTCCATGATGCCAGATTCCAGCATCTGAGTTGTTTTTATCTTTTTTTCCTCAGAGAGGCTCTCTTGTGCCACCACTCAGTTGGCCATCTTGCAATCTCCCTCTGTTTTGGTCTTCTTGAGAGGGTTTCACTATGCATTTCAGATAGTCCTTGAACTCACTTACCAGGCTAGGCAGGCCTGGAAATCAGAGTGACTCTCCTGCCTTAACCTACAGAGTGCTGTTATTACTGGCACGTGCCAGCACCCTCTGCTCTCCATCATTTGAAGATAGTTTTGCAGCACATTCAATCTGTCTTTAAAGTTATTTCCCCCCCCAACTTCAAACACTTTGCTCCAAGCTCTCATAGAATTTAAAATTTGTGTTGAGAAATCTCCTATAATTCTCATGATTTTGCCTTCATAAGTGATTTGTTGCTTTTATCTAATAGCTTTTAAGATTGTGTGAAAGACAATGTGGATATTGGCATGTTATATGAACCAATAAAAACTACCACTGTACTGCCCTTAATGATCAAAAAGAGATCTGTAATTGTAATACAGATCCAAAAGCAGACTAAATGCTGACATACAGTAAATATCTACCAAATGCAACAACTAAGCCACTATTGACAATAGAAAATTATCTGACAAGAATAGTATAGGGTCAACTAAATATCTGAAGAGTAATATATTAATAGTTATGCTAGTAGGGATGGAGTGAGTGCAGAGGGGGAAAATGAAAGAAGTAAAATTTGAAAAATGAAGAAGTAGAAGATGAGAAGGAAGATAAAAAAGGAGAAATGATCCTATTGGGGTTAAAAGCAAAGTAATAGAGTTTCATAAATGTAACAGAATAGCATAATAAAAAGAAAAACCAGTGCAACTGCAGGGGCAAGGCAAGTTCCAGCTCCCTGGCCTTGGCTCTGGGGAGTTTGGGACATTACTTCTGTTGCTGGGGTGCCTGCCTAGCCCCCTAGGACACTGGACTAGCCTGTAGAGTTTTTGTAGGCTGTGACCTTTATTTAACCAGGGGAACAAGCCGGCTCCACTCCGAGGGGAGGTAGGCTAGCTCTGCTGTGAGCAGAATTGCAGCTTGTGCAGTGGCAAGTTCAAGGAAAGTTCCAGCTCTCTGGCATTAGTTCGGGGAGTTTGGGACATCACTCCCAGTGCTGGGGTGCCCACCCAGCACCCTAGGACACTGGACTAGCCTTGAAAGACTTTACAGGCTTGAGTGGGCCACACCCACTGACCTTCATTCAACCAGGGAAGCCAATACCCATGAGTCCCAGGACCTGAAGGTGCAGGAGGTGATTCCCAACATGCTCAGGGAAAGTTTTGGAACATCACTTGAAACACAGAAATATAGGAAAATGACAGAATGAAAGACCAAAATGCAATCTCAAACCTCCAGCCCATTCCAAGAAAATCTGAGAGTCACATGCATAGAAGAAAATACTAGTCATACACCTGAAATACCTGAAGTGATATCAACTGAAATAAAGAACCAAGTACGGGAAGCTATAAAGGAACTCAAATTAGAAATGATCTCCCAGGTAAAAGAAGAAATGATAAAAGTAGTGAAAGAAATAGTGAATGCATCTAAAGAAGACACAGCTAAAATATTAGAGGAACAAAGTAAACAGATAGAATCCCTGAATGAACAGTATAAGAAACAAACAGAATACATGAAGCAGATCCAAAGAGATATACAGGAAATCAAAAATTCTACTGAAAGTTGCCAAAACCACCTCAACAAAAGTGAAGATAGAATGTCAGACCTCGAAAATAAGATTGCAGCTAGTGAACAGGAAAGGAATGAACTCTTAAAAAGAACAAGGAATGAGGAAATAACAATTCAACAGTTGCAAGATGAAGCAAAGAAAAAAAGCATAAGATTAATAGGGATAAATGAAAAAGAAGGGGACAACACAAATGATATCAAGAGGCTATTTACAGAAGTACAGCTGAAAATTTCCCAAACACAAGAATGGAAAATGACATTCAGATTAGTGAAGCATATAGAAGTCCAAACAGCCATAGCCAAAATAAAACTACACCCAGACATATAATAATCACTATCCCAGAAATCCAACATAAGAACAGAATATTAAAAGTGGTTAGAGAGAAAAGACAGATTGCCTATAAAGGAAAACCTATCAGAATCACAGCAGACTTCTCAACACAACAATGAAGTCAAGAAGATCATGGAGTGAAATATTTCAGATCGTAAAGGAAAACGACCTCCAACACAGACTGCTGTACCCTGCAAAACTATCCTTCAAAAGGGATGGAGAAATAAGATACTTCCATGACAAAAACAGCTGAAGAACTTCATGATCACCAAACCAACCCTGCAAAGAATACTCAAAGACATTCTAGATACACATAGGAAAAAAAATCACTAAGCAAGACAGACAATTAAACAGAAGGGAAAGATAAAGATACAACAGCAGAAAGATAACATCAACAATAAACCAATATATAATAGTTATAACCATTAATGTAAATGGCCTCAATTCACCAATTAAAAAAAACAGACTGGCAGAATGGATCAAGAAACAATATCCAACCATATGCTGTCTACAAAAAAAACCAATCTAACCCAAAAGGAAGCTCATAGGCTGAAGTCCAAGGATGGAAAGGAATACTTCATGCAACAGGAACACACAAAAAAAGCAGGGGTAGCTGTTCTGTTTGCAGACAATGTGAACTTCAAACTAAGAAAGGTCCAAACAGATAAAGAAGGTCACTATATACTTGTTAGGGGAAAACTTCAAGAGGAAGAAATAACAATCTTAAATATATATGCACCAAATTCCAGAGCACCAAGCTATACAAAGCAAGTATTAACAGAAATGAAAAATCAAATAAACAATAGCACAATTATAACAGGAGAACTTAAAACTCCATTGACACAAAGTGACAGATCAACTAGACAGAAAATCAGCAAAAAAATAACAAAACTGAATCACACTTGTGAACAAATGGACTTGATAGATGTATACAGAATGTTCCATCCAACAACATCAGAATATACATTCTTCTCAGCAGTACATGGGACATTATCTAAAATATACCATATACTAGCCCATATTTAAGTAAATTCAAAAGAATTGAAATTATCCTATGCATGTTATTGGATCATAGCACCATGAAACTGGAAATTAATGATAAAAAAACTGCAAAACCCCCACAAACACATGGAAATTGAATAATAAATTTGAGCAATCAATGGGTCACAGGGGAAATTGAAGAAGAAATTATACAATATCTACAAGCAAATACAAATACAACTTATGGCAATCTGTGGATGCAGTGAAAGCAGCACTTAGAGGAAAATTTATTGCACTGAGTCCCCACATTAGGAAAACAGAATGAATACAAATAAACAACCTGATACTACTCCTCAAACGGCCAGGAAAAAGAAGAGCAAGCCAAGCCCAAAGCCAAAACAAGGGAGGAAATTATAAGGATCAGAGAAGAAATTAATGCAACAGAGACTAAGAAAACAATACAAAGAATCAATGAATCAAAAAGTTGGTTCTTTGAAAGAATAAATAAAATTGATAAGCCCCTAGCCAACCTAATTTAAAAAAGGAAAGAAAAGACTCAAATTCATACATATAGAATGAAAAAGGTGAAATCACTACTGACTCTATGGAAATACAGATCATCAACACCTATTTTGAAAACCTCTGCTCTCATAGGTTCGATAACACAGAAGAAATGGACAGATTCCTAGAAACATATGAACCACCAAAGCTGGATAAAGATGTAAAACTGCTGAATAACCCAATTTCTATTAATGAAATTGAAAATGTAATAAAGTCCTTACCAACAAAGAAAAGCCCAGGCCTGGAGGGACTCACTGCAGAATTCTACAAGAAATACAAAGAAGATTTAATTCTGACACTCCTCAAACTTTTGAATGAAATTGAAAGGGAAGAAATTCTCCCTAAGTCATTCCTGGAAGCAAATATTACTCTAGTACCAAAACCTGAGAAAGACCCAACTAAAAAAGAGAACTACAGACCCTAATGAACATAGATGCAATCTCCCTAATGAACATAGATGCAAAAATTCTCAATAAAATATTGGCAAACAAGATGCAGCAAATCATCAAGAATATTATACACCATGACCAAGTGGGATTCATCCCAGGCATGCAGGGATGGTTCAACATATGTAGATCAATAAATGTAATACACCATATCAATAGAATGAAAAGTAAGAATCACATGATAATTTCTATAAACCAGAGAAAGCTTTTGATAAGATCCAACACCGGTTCATGATAAGAACCTTAAAGAGAATTGGAATATATGGTCTCTATCTCAATATGATAAAGGCCATCTATGACAAACTAACAGCCAGCGTCATATTAAATGGCCCCAAACTGAAAGCCTTTACCTTAAAATCAGACATAAGACAAGGATGTCCCTTATCACTGCTCCTATTCAACATAGTACTGGAAATACTAGTCAGAGCAATTAGACAAGAGAGACAAATAAAAGGAATAAGGATAGCAAAAGAGGAAGTTAAACTATCATTATTTGCAGATGACATGATACTCTACATAGCAGACCCACAAAACTCCATTGAAAGACTCCTAGATATAATAAATAAATTCAGCAATATAGCTGGATACAAAGTCAATACTCAAAAATCAATAGCATTCCTATACACTAACAACAAAATCACCGAGAGAGAAATAAAGGAAGCCACACCCTTCATACTAGCATCCAAAAAAATGAAATACTTAAGAATTAATCTAACAAAAGAAGTAAAAGAGCTATTCAGGGAAAATTATAATACCCCAAAAAAGAAATTGAAGAGGACCTCAGAAAATGGAAAGACATCCCTTGTTCATGGATAGGAAGACCAAATATTGTGAAAATGGTCATTCTCCCAAAATTGTTATACAGATTCAAGGCAATCCCAATGAAAATACCACTAAGATACCTCATAGACCTAGAGAAATCACTGCTAAAATTCATCTGGAACCAGAAGAGACCTAGAATTGCTGCAATTCTAAGCAACAAAGGCAAGGCAGGAGGCATCACAATCCCTGACTTGAAGTTATATTACAAATCTACTGTGATAAAATCAACATGGTACTGGAATAAAAACAGATCTGAAGATCAGTGGAATAGACTAAAAGATACAACTATGAACACACTCAACCAGCTTATCTTTGATAAAGGGGCCAAACATGTTCATTGGAAGAATGATAGTCTCTTTAATAAATGTTGCTGGAAAAACTGGCTATCCATAATCTGAAAACTAAAATTAGATCCATGCATATCACCATGTTCTAAACTAAAATCTAAATGAGTCAAAGATGTAAATGTTAAAACAGAAACACTAAATCTATTGGAAGACAAAGTAGGTAAAAATCTTGAAGACATAGGGGTAGGTAGAGAATTAATGAACAAGAACCAAACTACGTGGGAAATACTTCCCAGAATCAATAATTGGGATCATGTCTTATTAAACAGTTTCTGCATGTCAAAAGAAATCTCCAGCGTAGTGAAAAGAAAACCCACAAACTGCGAACAAATCTTAGTGAACTGTCCCTCAGACAAAGGACTTCTGTCTAGAACTTATAAAGAATAAAAAAAAATCAACCCCTGAAATTGAAAGACTCAATCCCAAAAGTGGGCATCCGAGATGAACACACTGTTCTCAGATGAAGAAATGCAAATGGCAAATAAATACATGAAAAAATGTTCAACATCATTGGCCATTAGAGAAATGCAAATTAAAACCACACTGAGATTCCATCTCACTCTAGAAAGAATGGCCAGGATCAACAAAACTACCAACAACAAATGCTGCAGAGGCTATGGGGAAAAAGGAACTCTTCTGCACTGTTGGTGGGAGTGTAGACTGGTACAACCACTGTGGAGGTCAGTCTGGAGGTTCCTCAAAAAGCTGGGATTGGAAGTCCCATTTGACCCAGCTATTCCACTCCTAGGCATATTCCCAGAAGAACTGAAAACATCATACCATAGTGATATATGTGCACCCATGTTTATAGCAGCAGAATATGTAATAGCCAGATCTTGGAAACAACCTAAGTGCCCATCAACTGAGGAATGGATAACAAAATTGTGGTACTTTTATACAGTGGAGTACTCCTCAGTTATAAAGAATGATCACATTGAGATATTTATAAATAAATGGATGCAACTTGAGACCATACTCAAAAGTATTTTATTTTGATCTAAATTGTATATCAAAGGGAATTGGGGTGGAGAAATTTTCCTATCTCTCATCAGAGAAAGCCACTCTCTGGCCCCAGAGGGCCTCTCCTACAGTCACATCTGCTTGTGTCCACTCAGCTAGGGATATGAGGGTGTTGTTACCTGGTACAATGAGTGCCATGAAAATCCTTTAGAGGAGCTTGAACTTGGGGCAGTTTTATAAAGATCTGAGTCATGAATTTAACAGGAATTATGTGTTAGACATGAGTTTCCCATGGCTATTATATAAATAATTACAGAATGTCCTAGAAATTTTTTATAGTTTTAGAGGCCAGAAGTCTGTAATCAGTATTTGTGGCCAAAAATCAATGTTCTTTTTTATTTTTATGTTAAATAGAATAAAAGAAAACAAAATAAAACAAAACAGAATAAAGCAAATAAAAACAGAACAATGTAAGTGATACAGGAATTCAAAATATGACAACAGTTAATCAACAATGGCTACTATAATGTCTCTCCTTGTCTTGAAGATAAACAACCATACTATTGCATATAATAAAATCAAATAAAACAAAACAGAACAAAATCAATCAAAACAAAAGAATGAAATTATGGCCCGAGCCAGGAAGAGAATCAGTCAGGGTCTCCCAAGATCCAGCCATGGCAGAACTTAGGCTGCTAAGCAACAAAACAATGCACCTCCCTTCCTAGTAAGGGGCCCTGGAACAAACCAGGAAAAGAACCAGTCAGCATCTCCTAATATCCAGCCATGTTGGAATTTAGGCGGCAGAGTAAGAAAACAATTTGCTTCCTTTCCTGATAAGTGGTCCTGGTATGAGTGAGGAAGAGAACCAGTTAGCATCTCCTATAAGCCTACCAGTGTGCAGGCTGAGAATCAAATATTCCATCCCTCACCTCCCCATTAGCAACTGGGGGCAGAGGTCTGAGCATCTCTTGACCATATGCAATATAGCAAATATGGGGGATTTCCTTCTATCTTGTGTTTAAAGGCAAATGTTGTTTTCACTGTTTTGCTTTGTTCTGATTAATTTGTTGCTCTATTCAATATTCTTTTCTGATTGGTTTTATAATGTACTGCTTTTGGTTTGATTTTGCTATACCTGATTGAATGGACAACTATTGTGAAGATAATGAGATATACTATGGTATCTATTACTGATATCCTGCTGATATCCTGCTGTGAAGTTATGTACCAATTTTATTGCATTGTCTCAAATGGCTTTGTTCTGTCTTGTTCTGTTGTATTTTACTACCTTCAAAATAAAATAAAAAAAAAACTAAAAGAATGAAAGCATTATAGGACTTCAAAACGAGATGAGAAGAAATCAAGAATGGCTACCATAATGTCTCATTTTCTTCAAAAAAGCTGTCCATACCATCACACATAATAAAATCAAACAAAACAACACAGAATAAAACCAACTGAACAAAAGAATAAAAGCATTTTAGGACCTCACACAAGAAAATAGGAAATCAACAATGGCTACTATAATATATCCCATCATGTCTCATTATCTTCAAAATAGCTGCCCATATCATCAGACACAAAACAAGACAGAATAAAACCAAATCTAACAAAATTATGAAAATGATACAAGAATTCAAAACAAGATAACAGAAAATTAACAGTGGTTACTATTTTCCCTTTATAGGCATTCTTCCCCTATCAGTTTCACAACATTTATTGTGCTTTTTGGATTCCACTAACTCATTCAGGTTTTTATGCCAGGGATATACCTTGGTGTTTGTTCACCCATATGAGTCCATACCATTTCATCCATGGGCATAATCTCCAGTTGCATCCATTTACCTACAAGAGCCTCAAGATTATCCTACTTTATAATACAGTAGCTTTCCACTGTGTGAAAATACCATCTCTTTCTTATCCATTCTGCAGTGGATGGGCAAGTTACCCTTGCTTTTTTCTGGTCTCTTGTCACATGGAACAATTGTTTTCTCTCTTTTCATTTTCACTTTATGAATTTCCTTTTGAGTCAAACATGTTTTTTGTATACAGTGTATTGATGAATTAATTTCTTGATCCACTCTCCCTGTTTCTTTTTATTGGTGAATTGAGGCCATCTACATTAATGGTTACAACCAACATACATTGGTTTGTCTCTGCCATGCTATCCTGCTTTTGGCTTTTCACTTTTTCCCCCTTCATTCAATGGCCTGGTCCTGTTTGGTAACCCTTCTCTGCTACTGTTTCTGGAACTATGGTCATCTTTATCTCTCTCTGCATATCCTTCAGCACTCTCTGTAGCATATTGGTTTGGTGGTCATCAATTCCTTCATTTGTTCTTGATCATGGAAGTACCTTATTTTTTTTCCATTAATTTTGAAAGTTAGTTTTTCAGGGTAGATAGATCTGGGTTGGAATTTGTTTTCTTTCAGGATTTGAAACACTTCACTGCAAGCTTTTTTTTGACTTGATGGTTTGTGTTGACAAGTCTGTCATGATTCGGATTGGTCTGCTTTTATAGGTGATCTGTTTCTTTTCTGTAGCAGCTTTTAATATTCTGTTTTTGTGCTGACTTTCTGGGATCTTGATTATGATATGTCTGGGTGTAGGTTTACTTTGGTTATGGCTAGTTGGAGTTTTCTATGCCTTGCATATCTGCATGCCAGATCCTTTTCTCATGTTTGGGAAGTTTTTTGCTATTACTTCTGTAAATAGTTTTTTTATTTCACTTGTGATAACCTATGCTTCTTTGCTGATACCTATCACTCTTAAATTATTTTTCTTTGTGTCATCTTGCAATCACTGAATTGTTATTTCCTGGTTCCTTATTATTTTTAAGAGATCTTTCCTTTCCAAATTTCTAGCTACCCATTTTGTGGACAATAAGTGCTCACCAGGAGAGCACTGTTTTCAAGGTCTGGATGTCTAACTTCAGTTTCATTCAAGCAGTTTTGCCAGGTTTCAATCACCTTGTTAATTTCTGGATATCTTTTTGAATCTGTTGCATGCATTGTAATTCCTTCTATATTGTTCAATCAAGGTTTCCATCACTTGCTTATGATCTTCTTCTAATCTATATGTTCTTTAGATATGCTCAGCAATTCTTTCATTATGTTAGTGATTTCTTTTACCAGAGACATTATTTCTGTTCTGATTACTTTTACAGTGTCATGAAGTTGTGTCTTTACTTCAGTTGCTAACCTCTTGGAGATTTCAGTTGTGTGATCTCCATTTTCTTCTATGACTATATCTCCCAGACTTGTTCTGTGGGGGCCGGGGATCTGAGATTGCCTTCTGTTCCTTTGTCTTGACATTCTTCTCAGTTCCTCCCAACAAGCCAGTTGTGCGATCCCAGGCAATTCTTATGTTGGCTGCTCCTGCACAGTGTAGGGGAATGGGACAGGCACCTGGGTTTCTCTGACCCCAGGTTTCCAGAGAGGTAACTGGGAATGTGGCAGGCTTCCCCAAACCCATGCAGCTGCACAGAGGCTCCCCTGATGACCAAGAGTGTGTAGTGGCAGGGCTGCTTCTTCTCTCAGCCTATGTATTTACATTGGGACTCCCTCAATGGCAGCAGGCACATGGGAGTGTGCTTGTCTCATTCTCCTGGTGAGCACTTATTGTCCACAAGATGGAAGCCTTCTAATGGGGTCAGTGGGCATGTAGGGGTGGATCTGGCTGTGTCTCCCTGCCTGTGCTGCCTGCCCACTGGAAGAAAGCTTTTCAACATCAGCAGCAATGTGCAGGGATAGATCTCAAAATCAGTATTCTTGAGATGGCCTGTTTGTCCCAGGTCGTCTAAGAGAAAATCTGTTGCCTGCTTCTTATATGCTTTAGCAGGTTTTACATGACTTTAGTCCCTCCCTCCATGATCACATTGTCATCTCTTCTGCTGCTTGTAGTCAAGTCTACTTCTAATTTGCTTTTTCCTTCATTCTTTTATTTTTTCTTCCTTCCCTCTTTCCTTCCCTTCTTCTCTTTTTTCTTTCTCACTGCTAGCAATTGGACCCAGGGCCTTTGTAGTGAACTATATCCATAACCATTTTTTGAAAAAGTAATTGCTGAATCTTTATCACACATATCTTTCAGTGACAAGCATGTATGCTTTCTTGTGCATTTTCTCTGCCATTTGCTTTTAGATAATTACTCATGTGTTTTCCTTCTTGTTTAGGATGATTTTGTTGATACATTTTAGCTATACATAATGATTATATTTTCATGGGGGGATTTGTGTCTGTACGTAATATATCTTGATTCATCTTTTCCCCCAATTCATTTTCCTCCTTTCATTCCCTTTCCCATTTTTATGAAAGCTTTGTTTTCATTTTTTTCTTCATGTCACTTTATTTCTTTTCATTTCCTTTCCTTGTTCCCCTTTCCCATTGGAACATTTTCTTCCAAATTTCTAAAATATATTGTACATTTTGGTTCTTATTTACATTTCCAGTTTCTTATACCAATAAAACAATGCAATGTTTAAACACGTGAGTCCAATTTATTTCACTTAGGAATATAGTCTCAAAATGCATTTGTTTACCTATAATTGTCTCAAGTTTATCCTTATTTATGGCAGAGAAGTACTCCATTATATATGAAAAAATCACATCTTCTTTGTCCATTCATCAGTTGATGGACATTTTGGTTGTTTCATAAACACAGATAGGCATGCATCCCAGAAGTATGATACATTTAATTCTTTCAGGAAACTATGGAACCTTTAGTCTATTTTTTTGAAGAATCTCCACACTTATTTCCACAGTGGTGTTACCAGTTTGTACTCCCACCAACAGTAGAAAAGGATTCCTTATCCCCACAGCCTCACAAGCATTCGTTATAAGTTGATTTCTTGATAGTTGCCATCCTTTCTGGAGTGAGCTGGAATCTCAATGTTGCTTTAATTTGCATGTCTTGAATGACCGGTGATGTTGAACATTTTTCCATGTATTTCTTTGCTGATTCTTATTTTTCACTTGAGAAATGTCTACTCATTTCAGATGGCAATTTTTGTATTGGGTCTTTCAATTTGAGGGGTGTCTGATTTTTTTTTAGTTCTTTATATAATTTAGACATTAATCTTTTATCTGAGGAACAGCTGGCAAAAATTTTTCCCACTTTGCGGGTTGTCTCTTCATTCTTTGTGGCTTCTTTTTTATGCAAAAGATTTTTTTCAGTTTTTTTATATTGTAAATAGAATAAAACACAACAGAATATAGCCAATCAAAACAAAGCAGTGAAAGTGGTACAGAACTTCCAAACAGGACAATAGGTTATCAACAAAATTACTATAATATATCTCATTATCTTCACAATAGTTGTCCATTCCCTCAGACATAGTAAAATCAAAGAAAACAAAACAGAGCACTGAATAAAACAAAACAGTGAATTGGAACAAAACAAAACAGTGAGAACCATATAGGATTTCAAAAACATGACAGAAGGAAATTCCCCATATTTGCTATACTGCATA
>PVLA01019080.1:0-13051 GCA_004027455.1 Hydrochoerus hydrochaeris
TAGCCCCTTTGTCAAATATTAGGTGGCTGAGTGGCTTTGTAGTTGTGCTTGCATCTTCTAATCTGTTCCATTGATCCTCAGGTCTATTTTTTTGCCAGTACCAAGCTGATTTTATCACTGTGGCTTTGTACTATAGATTCAAGTCAGCAAGTGAGATGCCTCCTGCCTTGCCTTTGTTGCCCAGAATTGCCTTTGCTATCCTAGGTTTCTTCTGTTTCCAAATGAATTTTAGGATTGTTTTCCCTAGATCTGTGAGGTATGTCCATGGTATTTTGATTGGGATTGCGTTAAATCTGTATAACAGTTTTGGGAGTATGGCCATTTTCACAATGTTGGTTCTTCCTAGCCAAGAGCAAGGAATATCCTTCCATTTTCTAATATCTTCTTCAATCTCCTTTTTCAGTGTAGTATAATTTTCAGCATATAGGTCTTCTACATTTTTAGTTAGGTTGATTCCTAAGTATTTCATTTTTTTTAGATGTTATTGTAAAGGGCGATATTTCCATAATTTCTATCTCAGTGAGTTTTTTGTTTGTGTACAGGAATGCTATTGATTTTTGAGCATTGACTTTGTATCCAGCTACACTGCTGCACTTGTTTATTACCTCTAGTAGTCTTAATGGAGTTTTTTGGATGTTCTATATAGAGTATCATGTCATCTGCGAAGAGTGATAATTTGACTTCTTCCTTACCTGTCTTTACTCCTTTTATTTCTTTCTCTTGTCTGAATGTCATGGCTAGTGTTTCCAGAACTATACTGAAAAGGAGTGGTGATAGTGGACATCCTTTTAAAGTGAAAGCTTCCAGTTTTTGTCCATTTAGTATAATGTTGGCTGTTGGTTTGTCATAGATGGCGTTTATAAGGATGAGGTAGACACCATGTATTCCAGTTTCTGAGGGCTATTTTTATCATGAACGTGTGTTGGGCTTTGTTGAAAGCTTTTCTGCATCTATTGAGGTGACCATGTGGTTTTTGTTTTTGGCTCTGTTGATGTGGTGTATTACATTTATTGATTTGTGTATGTTAAACCATCCTTGCATTCTTGGAATGAACCCCACTTGGTCATGATGTATAATCTTCTTGATGATTTGCTGCATTCTATTTGCCATTATTATTGCTATTGAGAATCTTTGCATCAATGTTCATTAGTGAGATTGGGCTATAGTTCTCCTTTTTGGTTGGATCTTTCTCTGGTTTTGGTATCAGAGTAATACTTCCCTCCAGAATGATTTAGGGAAGATTGCTTTCTTGTCAATTTCATTGAAGAGTTTAAGGACTATTGGCATCAAATCTTCTCTAAATTTCTGGTAGAATTCAGCTGTGAATCCATCAGGACCTGGGCTTTTCTTTGTCTGTAAGTTTTTAATTACATTTACAATATCAATAGCTGATATTGGGCTGTTCAAAATTGCCATATCTTCTTGGTTGAGTTTGGTAGTTCATATGTTTCTAGAAATCTGTCCATTTCCTCTGTGTTTTCCGCTCTGTGTGAATAGAGATTTTCAAAGTAGGTATTCATGATCTTTTGAATTTCCATGTGATCTGTAGTAATTTCTCTCTTTTCAGTTCTTATTGTGTGAATTTGGTTTTTTTCTTTCTTTCTCTTGATAAGGTTAGCTAGGGGTTTGTCAATTTTGTTTATTACCTCAAAGAACCAGCTTTTTGATTCATTAATTCTTTTTTTTTGTGTTTGTTTGCTTTTTAGTTTCAATTCCATTGATTTCTGCTCTGATCTTTACAATTTCCTCTCTTCTATGATTTTGGGTTTAGCTTGCTCTTCTTTTTCTAGAAGCTTGAGATGGAGCATTAGGTTGTTTATTTGTGCTCATTCTGTTTTCTTGATATGACAATTTATTGCTATATATTTCCCTTAAGACTGCTTTCATTGCATCCCACAGATTACAGTATGTTGTTTCTGTGTTTTCATTGAATTGTAGGTATTGCTTTATTTCTTCTTTAATTTCATCTGTAGACCACTGTTTGTTCAAAAGATTGTTATTTAATTTCCATGTATTTGTGTAGGTTTTGCAATTTCTTTTGCCATTAATTTCCAATTTCAGTGTGCTATGGTCAGATATGCATGGGATGATTTCAGCACCTTTGCATTTCCTCAAGAATGTGTTATGGGATAATATATGGTCCATTTTGGAGAATGTCCCATGCACTGTTGAGAAGAGTGTGTATTCTGACGTGTTGGGTGGAACACTCTGTAAACATCTACTAAGTCCAATTACTCATAGGTGTGATTCAGTTCTGTTATTTCTCAGCTGACTTTTTGTCTAGTTGATCTATCCCTTTGTGACAATGGGCTGTTAAGATCCCCTATTATAATTGTGTTCTTGTGCACTCGGTTGTTTTATATCCATTAGTGTCTGTCTTTCATAGTTGGGTGCTCCTGTATTTGGTGCATATATATTTATAATTGTTAGTTCTTCCTCTTGAATTTTTCTACTAATGAGTATGTAGTGACCTTCTTTTTCTCTTTTAATCATTTTAGGTTTGAAGTTTATGTTGTCTGCAAATAGAATAGTTACCCCTACTTTTTTCTGGGTTCCTGTTGCATGGAATACTATTTTCCATCCTTTGTATTTTAATCTGTGAGTTTCCTTTTGGGTCAGATGTGTTTCTTGTATACAGCATATTGTGGGATCATGTTTCTTGATCCATTCTGTTAATCTATTTCTTTTGATAGGTGAATTGAGGCCATTTACATTTATGGGTATCACTGATATGTACTGGTTTGACTTTGCCATGTTATGTTCCAGTTGTTTGCTTTCTTCTTTTCCCCTTATTTAATTGCTTATCCTACCTGGTGGTTTCTTTCTGTTGTTGTTTTGGGGATTGTGTTCATTTTTATCTCTGTGTAGTATGTCTTTCAGTACTCTTTCTAGGGTTGGTTTGGTAGACGTGAATTTCTTCAGTTGTTCCTTGTCATGGAAGTATCTTTGTTCTTCATTAAATTTGAATGAAAGTTTTGCTGGGTACATCAGTCTGTGTTGAAGGTTGTTTTCTTTCAGGGCTTGAAATACCTCACTCCAAGGTCTTCTTGACTTGAGGGTTTGTGTTGAAAAGTCTGCTGTGAATCTAATGGGCTTTCCTTGGTAGGCGAGTTGTGTCTTTTCTCTAGCAGCTTTTAGTATTCTTTTTTTATGCTGCATGTCTGAGATCTTAATTATTAAGTGTCTGGGTGTGGGTTTATGTTGATTGTGACTGGTGGTCTATATGCCTCACTTATCTGCATATCAGATTCTTTCCCCATGTTTGGGAAGTTCTCTTCTGTTATGTCTGTGAATATTTTGGCTATGTCATTTGCATTGACTCCTGCCTCTTCACTGATACCTATTAATCTTATATTTATTCTCTTGGCAGCATCTTGAAGCTGTTGTATTGTCACTTCATGCTGCTTTATTACTTTTAAAAGTTCTATCCTTTCATGATCACTAATTGCAATCCTGTCCTCAAGGTCTGAAATCCATTCTTCAGCTTCATTTAAGCAGTTTTGCAAACTTTGAATAGAATTTTTTGTTTCTTGGATGTCTCTTTCAGTTTGTTTGATGAATTCTGCATGTTTTCTATGTTGCTCATTCAAGGTTTCAATCAGTGGCCCATGCTCCTGTACTGTTTACTCGATTTCTTCTTTAGCTGCATTCAGCAACTCCTTTACTAAGCTTGTTATTTCTGTCTTTACATGTGAGAGTACTTCTAAGTTGATTTTCTCTATAGCCTCATGGAGTTGTTTTTCTATTTTGCTGGCTATCTTTTCAGAGGTTCCCCGTGTGTTACTTTTGGTGTCCTCTATTTCAATATGTCCTGCACTTGCTTCTGGTGGACTAGATGTTTGAGACTGCATTTTGCTTTTTCGTTTTGCCATTTTCACTCTGTCTGATGTTTTCTGTGTGTAGGAGGTGGTCACCCACACTCTTTTCAGACTGACCAATGTCTTACTGTTAGTTGGAGGGGGCTTTACTGCTGGCCCATTTACCCACTGTCTCTATTGTAGTGGCATACTCACCACACTGGCACAGTTAATCCGCTGTAGTCCAAGGTTCACCACCTGGGAGCTAAATTCCAAATTTTTTCTGTGCACTGTGATATAGCCAGAGTGCATAGTCAGGGTCTGAGGCTGGAATCTGGGTCTGGCTGGCTGTTGGATGTCACTGGGTGTGGCCCCATTGGCCCCCCCTCCAGTCCCTGTGTGTGGCCCGGGGTGGTCTGGGACAAGTGGTCTTACTGCCTGGGAGCAGGCTCAAAGTCCGTTTCCATGGGCTGCGATTCCACCCAAGCACAATATGAGGGCCCAAAGCTGGACTCTGGGTCCCACTGGCTGCTTGGTGGTTGCTGGGCATGGCCCGGTTGGACCCCCATCCCTGTGTGGGGCTCTGTGTGGTCTCGGATGCAGAGCGTGGTCATACTGCCTGGGAGCAGGCTCAAAGTCCCCCTCTGCACACTGGGATTCTGCCCGAGGACATGGTGAGGGCCCACTGCTGGAATCTGGGTCCCACTGGCTGCTTGGTGGTTGATGGGAATGGCCCATTTAGGGCCCCCCTCTCCATCCCTGTGTGTGGCCTGGGGTGGTCTGGGATGCAGTGGGTGGTCTTACTGCCTGGGAGCAGGCTCAAAGTCCCTTCTGTGCCTGGGATCCTGCCAGAGGGCACTGTGGGAGCCCAAAGCTAGAATCTAGGTCCTGCTGGCTGTTTGGTGGCCACTGGACATGGCCCGGTTGGGTCCCTGTCCCGTGTGGCTTTGGGTGGTCTCGGACATAGCACATGGTCTTACCACCTGGGAGCAGGCTCAAAGTCTCTTTCTGTGCTGGGATTCCACCAGAGCACGCGGTGAGTGCCCAAAGCTGGAATCTGGGTCCCACTGGCTCCATATTTTTCTAATCTCTATCTAAGGGGAGGTGTTCTGGAAGAAGGAGCTTTAACTCAGGAGCTGAATGGATTAAAAAGATTTATGAAACACTGGTAGACTGTTTTAGTGACCTAGAAGGTAGACTGAAGTGATAGTCATAATGTTAGAAAGTCATTAGGCTGCAGAAAGGTGGCTGGGGGGCCTCTTACAAAGCAAAGAGGATATATTTTTTTTCTTAAATTTTTTAATCATTAGCTGTAGATAAGATCCTCACAAAAGTTTTAAACTTTAGCTCAAGAAATTATAATATCTTGATAATGTGCTGATTATGTTCAGAGCCCATGTAAAATTCAGACAGTTGGTGAGGTGTTAGAAAAACCTCAGGGTCTCAAACTAAATGGAGACATCCACCTAAAATATAAGCTGGAACTGATTTAGCTCTGAAGTAAACACTGCCCATTCTGTTTGTACAAGAACAGTAACATGGTCAGGGATCACCATAAGGATGGGGAAAAAGGCAGAATCTTTTTCTAGAACAAGGCATACAGCATTCCTGGCTGCCACAGAATGCAGTTCAATGATATTAGCAAAAGAAATGTTCCTTAAAGATCCTTCTGCCTTGAGTTGGGATGTGTTTTAAACTAAGGAGTTTTGTAAGTTTCTTATATGATTAAAGCTCCTGAGGCACCACTAAACATCTAAAAAGGACAGGAAGACATTTTGCAATTCCAAAGTAATTTGTAAGTAAATTGTTTATAAACACCATAATCACTGTAGTTCCCTGAATCTCAGGAGTAACTTATGTTTGCATAAAAAAGTATTCAGATTTCCACATGGCACAGATGCCTTTGTGGTAATGTCCACTGTCTCTCTTGAAAGAGTAACTCTGTATCTACTTGACAATAAATTCTATAAATACAGTACTTCTGTATGACTGCCTATGTGTCTTAATTGAATTCTTTCATCAGGGACACAAAGAACTGAGGATCAAGGAAGTGTTGGGCCAAGTTCTTTGCTGCATTCAGAACCTGGCTTCCCAGTAACAGGCTAATAAAAACATATTGTGAATGTTTAGAAAAATTTACTATAGTAAAAGAGACATTGCCATTAATCTCCTTCAAAATAACTGGCGCTCAGTTCAAACTTATCCTGTTGATCTTGCCACTTTTCTGAAGCACTTTTGGAAATTCTCTTTCTTGAGTGTTGTTAGTTGTTCTCTTTTAGCTGCTTTGATATCCTGAACAGATTAAAAAATGTTTACCTTTCATGGTCATTTTGACTTTGAGGAAGAGCCAAAAATCACACTGTGCAAGATCTGGTGAATAAGATGGAATGAGGACACACCAAGATGTTTATATTACCCTGCTTTTCAGTTGAATGGTATTTGACATAAGCATTCATTTGATCATAAGGACATTCACAAAAGAGAACTTCCAGAACTGCTCACAAAGTGTCAAGAAGATAGGATAAGTGTGTTTAAAGTGAGGGAGAGAATTATGAGGCAGATTAGTGTGTTTTTTTCTGTAATAGATTTTTAAATATTCACTGTATATTTTGATCATCCCTTGAATCTGTCATTTCATAGGTCCAGATTTCTACATTTGTTGTGACACCTGTATGGTAGCAGATTCTGACTCAGCCTAATTCTATAGTAACTATATTTTGTTTTTCTACCTGAGGAAGTTTACTAAAGGGCTAGCTACTATGTTCTACAAAATTCTTTAACATTGAAGAAAATTCTTCAAGTGTTGCATTTACCAAAGGTACAATGTGTGTATGTGTGTGTTCTATTTAATGTATTTCCTCTAATGTTCAAATTTCATATAAGCACATTTTGCCTAGCCACAAATATGAATTATTTTCCTTGGTTAGTTTCAGTAGTTTGGTTTGGACCTAGGTGTGCATCTATGTCTATGTGAGGTATATAGAGTCCCTTATTCTGTTTCCATTGTCTAACTTTCATGAACAGCATGAAATTTGAAGAAATTTTGAGTTTTAAAAATAATGTCTCTTATATGTTCCCATTCAAACTAGATATCATATCCTCACCAATTAGTTCCTGTCTTTACCTATGGATGTAATCTGAAGAGTACAAGAAAAAAGCATTCATTGGAACCTTTGTGATGAACATTTGTGAAGCAGTTCAATTGCCTCAGTTTTTATCTCTCTCTTGTTCACTTAACCCTCTTGCAAACTAGTACAAAGTTTTTATTTTCTTCCCTTTCACTGAACACATACAAAAATGGCTTTGTGGTCTTTAGGACCTGCAGAATTCTTTCACTATCTGTGAAAGCTGTTAATCCCTGAACACTTTCAGATTCACCACTAATAAAGACTGCCATACCTACAAACTCTTTCTGTGTTAAAGAATTTAATAGTGACATTTGATGGAAAGCCATTATTTCTGTTTCCTTACAGCATGAAAAACACTCTTTTCTAACTTTTTAGAAATTAAAAGCTGGGTTTTATAAAAAATAGCTACATTATTTTTATCACAATTAGTACTGTTGTGATACAAATAAAGGGAAACCAGTTCTGTCAGAAATGCTAATCAATTTGCAATTATAAATGATATGATTCTTACAGTCATGTATTTTTACAATGAATATGAAGAAATTATGTGGTTCATGGGGGTAATTGTTCTTATAAAGGAAGTTACTGATATATGGTTATTTATATTACATATAGATCTGCTTTGGAGGAGTACATATGCCACATGAAGAATACATTAGTAGAAATTGACTTCTGTGTTAAATGAGTCTTTTAAAAGTTTCCTATCCCCAATCCTTCCTAAAGAAAGTAACAGCTTGGTAATGAACACAGTAGGAAGAAATTAAAGTTACACATAAAGTGTGCTCTTAGTGGATTATTTTGTTACTTAAATTCGTTGTGATATTTAAAATGTGTGTGTGGGGAGAATGGTTACTGCTTTTTCCTTGAAATGAACTGGGCTTTTAAAGTCTTTCTCTGATTTCTTTCCTCATTATTCTAGTTCTCCTAAGCTTTTCATTGCTAGTGGAAGTACAACTCTCAAAAACTCAAATGACATCTCTGCAGAAGCAACCAGTCAACTCTTTCAGTGACTCCCTGTAGGAAGTGCAGTGTTTAATGTTCTGATGTGGCCTTAATACCTTTACTGATGTAAATGTAGATAGTGGTGTCATGAGTTTAGGCAACTGACTTTTTAAGTTATCATTTTTACTTACAGAAAGAATTTCAGAAATGCATTGAAAGAAAATAAAAAACAGACTTCATGGAGATCTTGCATGTTACAATGAAATATGACAGGGCACTATGAGATGAGACATCACTATGAGATGAGACATCAAGTCAGACCATGGTTCAGTATCACATTATTTCATCTCTCCATCAAGAGGCTTTCTTGAGAAATATAAAAAAATTATTGAACCTAGGAGTCAGAATCCTACAGCATAGATTACAGAACCTCTCAGGAATGACATAGGTGGTCATGCCTACAGACTGGATTGAAAACTTTATATCATGGTTATATATTTGAATATGTATAGCTCACAGACAACAATTCCTCACTGTAGAATTCCATAAAGAAAAATTTTCAGTGTCTTTGTATCAAAGCTTTCATCATTTCTGGATCCATTTGTGTATGTCTCTGCTACTAACCACAATTTGCCATCAGGGATCTGTTTTGGAAACAGGTGTATATTAGTGCTTTTGTGTGCTGAGAGGTACAGTCTCTGACTGGAAGTCATTTACTACACAGGTTCCACCCTTCACTATTTCCTCCCAGGCAGTCATTAAGTGAGTAGAAACTCCATCTCTCAGTATAATCATCAACTCATCAACCTACCCAAAGCTACCCATCTACAGAGGCAACCAGTTAATTATCAGCAGAGTCCAGAGCTAAGTACTAAATTTCCTGGGTTTTGAGTTTTGTTCTCAGTTCCATCCTCTGTTGCAGGTCTTACCTGCTCATAGCATTCCTTTTTTGCAACTTAACACTTTAAAAATGGAATGTATCTTCAAATAAGTGTGCACATATTTAATGTGCTCAGATATCCTTTCTCTACCTCTCAAAGAGCTATTAATAAATTGATGGTATATATAGGATTGAGGAATTATGGAAAAATTATGTAAATAATGATGGAAGGAGAAAAAAAGAATATTTAATCTTTACTGAGATTTCTTAGGACAGCGGATCAATCTCTTGTTTAATTTTGATTATGCAATTTACTATGAATTATTTCTTCTCCAAATTCCTCAAAAACTATGGAAATCCTGAGCTTAAAGATTCAGCTCTTATGGTGTTTGCTCACACTATTGTCAGGTTTTTTTCTTTCCTTTCTCACCACTCTTTAGCACTCTTCTTTTCCACAACCAAACCATGTGAGGTAATACTGTCTTATTTATGGAACTTATTAATTATAGTTCACAGATGGAGCTGTGGGGTGCTGAGAAGGTACAGAGGAATTTATGTGACAATTAGCCACAATATCTAGAATTATATCAGGATAAACATGGGTGTGTGTGTGTGTGTGTGTGTGTGTGTATGTGTAATAGTGCAAGAAAAAGGATAGAAAGTTTGAATTACTCCATTAAGAACTAGCTTTCTGTCAAAAAACCTACTCTTGTCTCCCATGTACATGTTAACCTTTAGCTTTAAATTCCCTTGTATGAGTAATGAATAAAGACATTCACACTTTAGAAGTCCTTTTGCCAGAGTTCATGCTCAATTTCTCTTTTGTTTTTCATTCACATCATAATCAATTTTTCAATTCAAAGTTACCTGTCTTTCCTCTCATATAGCCTCTAAGACTAGGAAGTAGATTCTTACTTATCCTTTCACACATACTTAGGATCTAGTAAATGTGTTAATTCTCAAGGAATCAGGAAGTTTTTGACTTACTTTGCTCTTCCTCCACTTTTAATCAAGGTAATGAAACTACAGCCTAGTCCAGGGGCAGTTCAACTGACCATAGTCAGGCAAAAATGATCAATTTTGATTTTTGAGGATTGTTTTACATAATCACTAATTTCTCATCTTATGAGGCATTTAAAATTGCATTGAATTTGTGCTTGTTCATCCAAAAAGCATGTATTTAAAATAAATGAGTAATATTCTTCTTTGACAAGAAGATGCAAATAATTGCTACTTAGTGTTTTCTCTTACTACTTTGCCTTAGCACAAAACTTTGGGAAGATAGGATAATGCTATAGTTTTTGCCTGGGCCATAAGATTAAACCATTGGAAGAATTTGGGAAAGATAAGTTTGCTATCCAAAATTAAGATTTAAATTTTCTATTTAAAATTAAGATATAAATCTTGAGTGTCAAAAATATTTAATCAAAGAATGGATTACAGAACCAGATAAAATTGAGTTTAATCTTGAGTAAGTGACTTAAATTCCTTTAGCTCAGTTTATTATTTATAAACTAGAGATGATTGTAGACTGTATCACAGGGTAATTGTCAGAATTGATAAAATATATATGGAAGTTCTAGCATAGTGTTGGACACATGGTTAGTCTTGTGCCTGAAAAATAGTTGGCACTTAGTAAATGCTAGTTTCCTTTCTTTCCTTTGAGGAATCTACAGCTTAGAGAAAGCTACTACCATTAACACTAATGGTAGAAATAGCCAGAATAGGGAATAGTAGTATAGTTTTACTATCAGGGATGACAGAATTGCATTAGCTGCCACACAGTAACACAAGCCATAACACCAGAAGTAATGGTATGAAGTGTTTATTCACCAGGCCTGTTAAGTCACTTACATTTACTTTGTCATCTAATCTTTGCAGGAACTCCATGGAAAGCTTTTAATTCTCCATTTTACAAAGGGACCAACAAATAGTAGTGTGCCAGGCTGAGTACCTGCTGGCTCTCAGCACAGCAGAATTGCATATGTTTTTACCTCCTTGAGATTGTGGTAGTATATTTAATCCTGTAGGTATTGTCAGTGCTCCCTGCTTAGTAAATGATGAGATGGGATTTTTCCTCACAAATGACTCTAAGGCATGTGCTTAGCACTGGTTTGTTGTGATAAGGGTCACAAGACACTTTCACACAAAATTCTAGGTGAGGTCAGAAGGAGGTAATCATGGTTTATGGTAGCATATAAACTATGGCTTGAAACAGAGAGGAGGACATTCCACTTGAAAGAAAATGCACATGTAGAGGTGCAGATGCCAGATATGAAGAGTCTGGAAGAAGAATTTGCTTGAAGAATAAGATCTGTTGAGGAGAGAAGTGAGACACAAGGCAGGTACTATGGGCAAAAACCATTAGCTTGAAACTTTAGATTTTGGATTGAAATGCTTGGAGCATTCTTAGTAGTTCATAGTTAGCAATTTAAGGTTTCTCAGCATGCTAAAGTCAGAGTGATCAAATCTCTGTATAATAGGGATATTGGAGAGAAGAGGAGAAAGTTAGATGAATGTCTCCTGAACAATTGTTAAGGATAACTTCACCTATAAGGGGAGGAGTGAAAAATTGATGAGATGTTTGAAACATGGAGGAGGGAGAACTTCTTTGCTTGCCTTCTGATTGGTTATGAAGATTGGTGGGTGTGTGAAAGATTAAACAGTGATTACTTAATTTCTGTGCTTGAGCTATGGCAGGAAATTGGGAGGAAGCACTGGTTAGAGACAAGGTGATAAATTTAGATTTAGATTTAGGGATTAAAAAATTCATAGTTCTGTGCCTGATTATTTAAAGAGGTAAGAACTTTCCTTCTCTTTTTAGTCTAAAATTTAAAGGCAGCTTTGGGCATGAGAATGTGAATTTCTTTCAGTGTTTATCTTATGTCCTACAGAGCCACTGTCGTGAATTTAGCCTTACCAGTGTGTTTGTACCTGTGATGTGGCTTAGTGACTTCCCTCTGATTAGCTGGGTAAAATTTACCTTCAACTTCAAGTTATTTGGGGATTTTTTGGTTTGTCAGTTTTGCAGTACTATTCCTTCTGTAAATCCTCACTCTCATGGAAAGCAATGGATGTCTTAGCTTTTGTTCTTATTATGGGTAAGTTCAATGAGAAGGAAAGTTTGCCTACTTCCTAAAATAAATAACTCCTTGATGTTTATTATTCATCTTGTTGAAGTAAAAGAAAACCTTCAATTGTCTTCTTGGTACATGTTTTCTGAGTGGGGAAAAATCTCTATTTTTGATCCTGATACATAATTTGGAATCAGGACACTTAAGATCAATTCTGGCTATGCCATTCAGTGTGTAACATTAGGTAGTTACTTGACTGTTTGGAGCCTCAATTATAAAGACATTAATTTTCTTTTAAGGGTTTTCACACATTATCATGAACTAATAGTATAGACTAAGTTTTTTTTTTAAAACATTGTATTCCTTTTTCGTTCCATCTACTCAAAGTAATTTTGCATTTTCTATCATGGTACTTCATTATTCTGCATTGTAATTGTTTGTCTCTCTTGTCCTCATCTTGTAAACTCTTGAATATATGGGTAATATCTCTTATCCATACATTGTTGACATGTAGCACAACATTTGGCACATATCAGGGGCTTTAAAAATATTATCTGAGTGCCAGTGTACTGTAAAAAGGTATTTAACAGCTTGATATTGTATTCTTTCTGCCTTCAAATGTTTACTTTGACTTAATTGACATTTTACATTATTGATTTTAACATTTATTGTATTTTTTAAAATTTTATTTAAAAAGAAAAAAAAAGAAAAAGAAAAAAGGGTAGCAACAATACAGAATTCTAAAAGAAAAAAAGAAAAAAGAGAAAAAAACACTAAGAAATAACTAGTTCATAAATTATATATTGTCATCTTGGATGTAGTTGTTCAAGTTACAAATTTAAAGGATACATAGTAGACATTCCAACAGTGAAACTGTAAACAGTTCTGCTCAAAGATCCAACAGAGATTCAACAATATGGTCATCTATTTTACACACTCAAACATACATGCAGTTATAACTCTTAGACCCTTTCTTTTCCTCTTTTTTACAATAGCAATTACACATTTTGGGTTTTATTACTGTTATAGTTCTTATCACTTTTTACACTAGAGACACAATGTGATATTTATAAATATGATTCTTATTTATTTCACTAATGAGGATAGTCTCAAGTTGTCTCCATTTACCTATGAAGGCCTCAAGATCACCCTTTTTTATAGCTGAGTAATATTGCATTGTGTAAAAATACCACATCTTTTTCATTCACTCTGCAGTTGATGGGCATCTTG
>PVLA01019081.1:0-13049 GCA_004027455.1 Hydrochoerus hydrochaeris
CTGTTCCATGAAGTATTGTTTTCCATCCATGGACTTTCAGCCTATGAATTTCCTTTTGGGTTAGATGGGTTTCTTGTAGACAGCATATGGTTGGCCATTGTTTCATGATCCATTCTGGCCATATGTTTCTTTTAATTGGTAAAATGAGGCCATTTACATTAATGGTTATAACTGTTATATCTCATTTTATTGTTGACATTTTATCTTTCTGCTGTTGTATCTGTACCTTTCCATTCTGGTTAACTGTCTCTAAATGGATCAAAGATCTAAATATTAAAACACAAACTCTAAATCTGCTGGAAGACAAAGTAGGTAAAAATCAAGAAGACATAGTTGTAAGTAGAGAATTCATGGGTAAGAACCAAACTGCATGGGAAATACTTTCCAGAATCAATAACTGGGATCACATCTTATGAATGAGTTTCAGGATGACAAATGAAATCTCCAGCATAGTGAAAAAAACCCCACAAGCTAGGAAAAAATCTTAGTGAACTGTCTCTCAGACAAAGGACATCTGTCTAGAACTTATACAGAATTAAAAAAATCAGACAGCCAAAATACAAAGACCCAATCCAAAAATTGGCATCCAAGATGAACACACAGTTCTCAGATGAAGAAATACAATTGGCAAATAAATACAGAAAAAATGTACATTATCATCAGTCATTAGAGAAATGCAAATTAAAACCACACTGAGGATAGGCTGCCCAGAATCTCCACCTTGGGCCTGCCCTCCCTTAGGGAACTTAGCAGAAGCCTGTATCAGGCATAGGCTGCCCAGAACCTCCACCATGGGCCTGCCCTGCCTACAGGAACTTATCTGAAACCTGCATCAGGTGTAGGCTGCCCAAAACCTCCACCATGGGCCTGCCCTGCCTCCGGGAACTTGGCCGAAGCCTGCATCAGGGTAGGCTGCACAGAATCGCCACTGAGGCTGCTCCCTCCCTCCAGGAACTTAGCAGAAGCCTGTATCAGGTATAGGCTGCCCAGAACCTCCACCAGGGGCTTGCCCAGCCTCCAGGAACTTAGCTGAATCCTGCATCAGGGGTAGGCTGCCCAGAATCTCCACTGTGGGCCTGGCCTGCCTCCAGGAAATTAGCCAAAGCCTGCATCAGGTGTAGGCTGCCCATAACCTCCACCATGGGGCCGCCCTGCCTCAGGGAACTTAGCAGAAGCCTTCATCAGGAGTAGGCTCCCCAGAATCTTGACTGTGGGCATGCCCTGATTCTGGAAACTTAGCCGAAGCCTGCATCAGGTGTAGGCTGCCAGAAAGCTCCACCGAGGACACACCCTGCAACCTGAAACTCAGTGCAAGCCCACCTCAGGGGTAGGAACCTCCCCTGTTAGCCTTGCCTGCCACTGGGAACATCCAGGAGGCCTGCCCAAGACTGAAAACTGCCCTGGACTGCTACAGATGGGCTGGCCCTACCACCTGAAACATCAGAAGATCTCAGCAGTACCCAGTTAGTGTGAGAAAATTTGGAATGTTGATCCCAGATTGTAAACTTTGGACTACACTGGATTGACTATCTCGATGTGGTGAGTATAGCCCTAAAATAGAAGTGTACAGGGGATAAATAGGGCCAGTAGTAAAAACCCACTCCAACTAACTGTAAGACTTTGGTGTGTCTGAAAAGAGTGTGTGTGATCCCCTACAACACATAGAAAACACCAAGCAGAATGAAAATGGCAAAACAAAAAAGCAAAATTCAGTCTCAAACATATAGTTCACCAGAAGCAAGTATAGGAGACATTGAAATAGAGGACCCCAAAAGTAACACACCAGGAATCTCTGAAAAGATAACCAGTGAAATAAAAAAACAACTGCATCAGGCCATACAGGAAATGAAATGAGAAGTAGTCTCCTGTGTAAAGATAGAAATAACAACTTTAGTAAAGGAGCTGTTGAATGCAGCTAAAGAAGAACTAGAAAAAAAAGTACATGAGCATGGGAAACTGATTGAAACTTTGAATGAACAATATAGAAAACAAGCAGAATTCATGAAACAAACTCAAAGAGACATCCAAGAAACAAAAAATTACTACTGAAAGCATGCAAAACCACCTAAAGGAAGCAAAGGATAGGATTTCAGAACTTGAGGACAGGATCACAGTTAGTGATCAGGAAAGGATAGAACTTTTAAAAATAACAAAGCAGCATGAAATGACAATCCAGAAGCTTCATGATGATGCCAAGAGCAACAATATAAGAATAATGGGCACTACCGAAGATACAGGAGTGCAGGCAAATGACATACATGAAGTATTTACAGAAATAAGAGCAGAAAATTTCCCAAACATGGGAAAAGAGTCTGATATGCAAATAAGTGAGGCATATAGAACATCAAAGTGTTACAATGAACATAAATCTACACCCAGACACATAATAATTAAAATCTCAGACATACAGCATAAACACAGAATATTAAAAGATGTCAGAGAAAAGACAGAAATCACCTATCAGGGAAAGCCCATTAGAATCATGGCAGACTTTTCAGCTCAAACCCTCAAGTTAAGAAGAGCTTGGAGTGAGGTATTTCAAGCCCTGAAAGAAAACAATCTTCAACTCAGACTGATGTACCCAGCAAAACTTGCATTCAAATTTTATGGGGAAACAAGATACTTCCATGACAAAGAACAACTGAAGAAATTCATGTCCACCAAATCAACCCTAGAAAGAGTACTGAAAGACATACTAGACAGAGATAAAAATGACCAAAATCCCCAAAACAGCAACTGAAAGAAACGACTGGTAGGATACGCAATTAAATAAGAGGAAAAGCAAAAAGAAACAACTGGAACATAACATGGCAAAGTGGAGCCAGTACATATCAGTGCCATCCATAAATATAAATGGCCTCAATTCACCTATAAAAAGAAAAAGATTGACAGAATGGATCAAGAAACAGGACCCCACAATATTCTGTATACAAGAAAAACATCTGACCCAAAAGGAAACTCATAGATTAAAAGTCAAAGGATGGAAAAGAGTATTCCATGCAACAGGAACCCAGAAAAAAGCAGGGGTAGCTATTCTATTTGCAGACAATGTGAACTTCAAACCTTAAATGATTAAAAGAGATAGAGAAGGTCACTACATACTTATTAGTGGTAAAGTTCAAAAAGAAGAACTAACAATTATAAATATGTATGCACCTAATACATGAGCACCCAAATATATAAGACAGATACTAATGGACAAGAAAAACCAAATGCACAAGAATATAATTATAACAGGAGATGTTAACAGCCCATTGTCACGAAGAGATCGATCAACCTGACAAAAAGTCAGCAAAGGAATAACAGAACTGAATCATACCTGTGAACAATTGGACTTAGCAAAGATTTACTGAGTGTTCCACCCAACTACATCTGAATACAGATTCTTCTCAGCTACACATGGAATATTCTCCAAAATAGACCATATATTATCTCATAAAACATTCTTATTTAAATGCAAATGTATTGAAATCATACCATGCATAGTATCTGACCATAGTGCACTGAAATTGGAAATTAATGGCAAAACAAATTGTAAAAGCTGCATAAATAAATAGAAATTAAATAAAAGCCTTTTGAACAAGTGGGCTACAGATGAAATTAAAGAAACAATAAAACAATATCTACAATTCAATGAAAATACAGAAACAACATACTGTAATATGTGGGATGCAATGAAAGCAGACTTAAGAAGGAAATATATAGCAATAAAATGTCAAATCAAGAAAACAGAATGCACACAAATAAACAAGCTAATGCTCCATCTCAAGCATCTAGAAAAAGAAGAGCAAGCCAAACCCAAAGCTCATAGAAGAGAGGAAATTGTAAAGATTAGAGCAGAAATCAATGCAATTGAAACTAAAAAAAATACAAAGAATTAATGAATCAGAAAGCTGGTTTTTTTGAGAGAATCAACAAAATTGACAAACCCCTAGCTACCCTTATCAAGAGAAAGAAAGAAAAAATCCCAAATTCATGCAATAAGAACTGAAAAGGGAGACATTTCTACAGGTCCCATGGAAATTCAAAAGACCATGAATACCTGCTTTGAAAATGTCTAGTCACATAGAGTGGAAAACACAGAGGAAAAGGACAGATTTCTAGAAACATATGAACTACCAAAGCTCAACCAAGAAGATAAAGCAATTTTGAACAACCAAATATCAACTATTGAAATTGGAAATGTAGTTAAGAACTTACCAACAAAGAAAAGCGCAGGTCCTGATGGATTCACACCTGAATTCTACAGGAAATTTAGAGAAGATTTGTTGCCAATATTCCTTAAACTCTAAAAAGAAATTGAGAAAAAAGCAATCCTCCCTAAATCATTCCTGGAGGCAAGTACTACTCTGATACCAAAACCAAAGAAAGATCCATCCAAAACAGAGAACTATAGGCCAATCTCACTAATGAACATTGATGCAAGATTCTCAACAAAATACTGGCAAATAGAATGCAGCAAATCATTAAGAACATTATACATCATGACCAAGTGGGGTTCATTTCAGGAATTCAGGGATGGTTTAACATATGCCAATCAATAAATGTAATACACCACACCAACAGAGTCAAAAACAAAAACCACATTGTCATCTCAATAGGTGCAGAAAATTCATTCAAAAAACTCCAACACATGTTCATGATAAAAACCCTTCAGAAATTTGGAATACACGACATCTAACTCAACCTTATAATGGCCATCCATGACAAACCAACAGCCAACATTATACTAAATGGACAAAAACGGAAAGCTTTCACTTTAAAATCAGGAACAAGACAAGGATGTCCACTCTCACCACTCTTTTTCAACATAGTTCTGGAAACACTAGCCACGGCAATCAGACAAGAGAGAGAAATAAAAGGAGTAAAGATAGCAAAGAAAGAAGTTAAATTATCACTCTATGCAGATGACATGATATTTTATAAAGAAGACACAAAAACTCCTTTAAAAGACTGCTAGAGGTAATAAACAAGTTCAGTAGTGTAGCTGGATAGAAAGTCAATACTCAAAAGTCAATAGCATTCCTGTAGAGAAAAAACTCACTGAGAGAGAAATTATGGAAATATCTCCCTTAACAATAACATCTAAAAAATTGAAATACTTAGGAATCAACCTAACTAAAAATGTAAAGGGCCTATATGCTGAAAATTATACTATGCTGCAAAAGGAGATTGAAGAAGATATTAGAAAATGGAAGGACATTCCTAGCTCTTGGTTAGGAAGAACCAACATTGTGAAAATAGCCATACTCCCAAAACTTTTATACAGATTTAACGCAATCCCAATTGAATTACCATTGACATACCTCACAGATCTAGAGAAAACACTCCTAATATTCATTTGGAAACAGAAGAAACCTAGAATAGCAAAGGCAGTTCTAGGCAACAAAAGCAAGGCAGGAGGCATCTCAACTCCTGACTTGAAACAGTACTATAAAGCCACAGTGATAAAATCAGCTTGGTACTGGCAAAGAAATAGACCTGAGGATCAATGGAACAGATTAGAAGATGCAAGCACAACTACAAAGGCACTCAGCCACCTGATATTTGACAAAGGGGCTAAATATGTCCACGGGAAGGATGGTCTCTTTAATAAAAGGTGTTGGAAAAATTGGCTCTCTATATGCCAAAGACTGAAACTACATCCATGCATATCACCATGCACAAAACTAAAGTCTAAGTGGATCAAAGACCTCAATATTAAAACAGAAACACTAAATCTACTGGAAAACAAGGTAGGTAGAAGTCTTGGAGACATAAGGGTAGGCAGAGAATTCATGAACAAAATGCAAACTGCATGGGAAACACTTCAAAGAATCAACCAATGGGATCTCACATTAAAAAGTTTCTGCACTTCAAAGAAAATCACCAACAGAGTGAAAAGAAAACCACAGAGTGGGAAAAAAGTCTAACCAGCAATCCCTCAGACAATGGACTTGTGCCCAGAATATAAAAAGAATTGAAAAACATCAAGCCCCCCCAAATTCAAAGACCCTCTCCAAAAATGGGCATCTGAGATGAACACATAGTTCTCAGAGAAAGATATACAAATGGCAAATAAATACATGAAGAAATGTTCACCATCACTGGTCATTTGAGAAATGAAAATTAAAACAGCACTGAGATTCCACCTTACCCCGGGAAGAATAGCTGCCATCAAGAAATCAACTGATAACAAATGTTGGTGAGGCTGAGGGGAAAAAGGAATGCTGCTCCACTGTTGGTGTGAATGTAGACTGGTGCAAACATTATGGAAATCCATATGGAGAATTCTCAGAAGACTAGGATTAGAATCCCCATTCAATACAGCTATGCCCCTCCTGGGTATTTTCCCCAAAGAACTGAAAAGTTCATATCACAGTGATATATGTGCACCCATGTTCATAGCGGCACAATCTGGGATAGCTAAATCCTGGAAACAACAAAGATGCCCATCAACAGCAGAGTGGATGAAAAAGATGTGGCATTTTATACAATGGAATATTAGTCAGCTATAAAAAAGGATAATGTTGAGGCCTTCATAGGCAAATGGAGACAACTTGAGACTATCCTCATTAGTGAAATAAATAAAAATCATATTTATAAATATCATATTGTGTCTCTAGTGTAAAAAGTAAATAAGAACTACAAGTGTAATAAAACCAAAATGTGTAATTGCTATTGTGAAAAAGAGAGGGAAAAAAAGTGCTCTAAGGGATATAACTGCATGTAAGTTTGAGTGTGTAAAATAGATGACCATACTGCTGAATCATTATTGGATCTTTGAGCAAAACTGTTTGTAGTCTGACTGTTTGAATATTTACTATGTACCCTTTAACTTTGTACCTTGAACAACTGCATCCAAGATGACAATACCTACTTTACAAATTATTGATTTCTTAGTGGGGCTTTTTCTCATTCTCCTTTTTCTTTCTTTCTTTTAGAATTCTGTATTATTGCTACCTTTTTTTTTCTCTTTAAATAAAGTTTTAAAAATGTATGATTTCTATTGAAAAAAAGAGGAAATAGGAAGCACTATAAAAGATATAGCTGCATGTATGTTTAGATGTGTGGGATTGATGACCATATTTGCAGGTTCTTGTTGGATTGTGGAACAGATCTGTTTGCACTCTTACTGCTTTAGTGCCTACTTTGTGTGCTTTAATCCTGTAACTTGAATAACTATTTCTAAAAGAACAATGTGTAATGCATCAACTAGTGATGTCTTACTATTTATCTTCTTTTCTTGAAATTCTGTAATATTTCTACCTTTTTCCTGTTTTTTTTCCTCTTTAAATAAAAAAAATGAAAAAAAAAAAACCACACTGAGATACCATCTCACTCTAGAAAGAATGTCCAGGATCAAGAAAAGTACCAACAACAAATGCTTGAGAGGCTATGGGGATAAAGGAAGTTTTAGGCAGTTTTGGTGGGAGTTTGGACTGGTGCAACCACTGTGGAGGTCAGTCTGGAGATTCCTCAAATATCTGGGATTGGAAGTCCCAATTGACCCTGCTATTCCAATCCTAGGCATATTCCCAGAAGAACTGAAAACATCATACCACAGTGATATCTGTCCACCCATGTTTAAAGCAGCACAATTTGTAATAGCCAGATCTTGGAAACAAACTTAGTGCCCATCAAATAAGGAATAGATAAAAAAAAACTGTTGTACTTTTATACAATGGAGAACTACTCATCTAAAAAGAATGATCACATTGAGATATTTATAAATAAATGGATGTAACTTGATACTATACTCATAAACAGAATAAATCAAACTCACATGTATAAATACCATATAGTCTCCCTAGTGTAAGAAATGGCAAGAGTACATAAGATTCTATGGTGAGCATGGTTCCCCATTATATTGCTTTGAAGTCTTATAATTTTTTCATTCATTGGTTGGAATGGTTTTATTCTGTTTTGTTTGATCTTATTATGTGTGATGGTATGAACAGCTTCTTTGAAGAAAACAAGACATTATGACAGCCATTGCTGATTTAATATCATCTGGCTTTGAAGTCTTAACATGCTTTTGTTCTTCTATTACCATTGATTCTATCTTGTTGTGCCTTATTGGATTTTAATATGTATGATAGTAAAAACAAATTTTTTATGGAAAATGAGATATTATAGTAGCCATTGTTCATTTTCTCTTATTTGGTTCAGAGTACCTTGTAATACTTTCATTCTCTTCAATGGTTTTGTTCTATTTTGTTATGTTTGATATGATTGTGTGTGAAGCTATGCTCAACTATTTCAAAAAAAGTGACATGATGGTAGCTACTGTTGATATCCAATTGTCTTGTTGTGAAGTGTTGTGTTGCTTGCATTGTTCTGTTCTGATCTGCTTTATTCTGTCCCCTTTTGTTTTATTCTCTGTAAAATAAAATTTAAAAAAATTCTACAAATGCTGCCACTACACAAAGACAGTAAAAGAAGAGAGAATTTCTGTATGAATGACAAAGATCACAAAAATGCTGTGAAATATGCCAATCTATAAAATTGGTGAAAATGCTACAGAACCTAAAATGAAAATGTTATTTAAGGAAAAATGAAACGTAAAGCCATGTCAATGAGACAGATGCTAAAAATTAACCTGTCTATACATCTTTCTGTATATCTAGCAACTAGGCAGAGCTTGCTGGAATGAGTCCCATCAGTG
The DNA here is from genome assembly GCA_004027455.1 of Hydrochoerus hydrochaeris. NCBI lineage: Eukaryota > Metazoa > Chordata > Mammalia > Rodentia > Hydrochaeridae > Hydrochoerus > Hydrochoerus hydrochaeris. Next base: position 8,648 of record PVLA01019081.1, read on the forward strand.
TATATGAAGTTGGTAGTATTGGATGGATAGATACACTGCCTGATTCACAACAAATATACTGGTCATATTCATTAGTTACTTGTACACAAACCCACAAGAGTAGCATGTGCCAGGATGACTGGCCTCTAGGCAAGATAACATATTCTATGAGTTGCTTTAAATGTTCTTGAATGCCTTCTATGGCTTCCTTGTGGTGGATCTATAGGCAGCCCTGAACCAGAATTGTCCACATTTTCAGTTACACTATGACTAGTAGCTGATTTATACCTAGCTCAGAAGGTTATCTACAAAATACAACCAGAGAACCTTATACACCTTTCTGTATAGCTCATCATTTCCCAGTTTGGCTGACTTATCTGAGTGCAGTCTCCATTCCTCTGCTTGTGAGACTCAAGGAGGCAGCACTATGCCCCTGAGTTGAGCCAGCATTACCGTGATATTTCCCTGTGTCCCAAAGGAAAACTAGGGCTGTAGTTCCTTCCCCACCAAAGTAACTGGACAGTTTGGAACATACAGAAATTCTTGCTGGACCTCTCGTACTGCTATTACACTCCTTTTTGGCTAGCAAAATGGTTTCGTTAATGGGACCCCATGGCTTCCAAAATAGTCACATTTTGGTTGGAACTGGTCTAACGAGTCATGTTACTACAGAGTGCTCGGCTCCACTATCTACCATAAAGTCCATTACGTTATCCCCTACTTTCATTGTGGCCACAGATATTCCTTGGGGGACCTAAGGATATGGAGCTCAATTTTCCATAGTCCTTACAGCCTGAAGTTCCTGAAAGTCTAAGGTGGGGGTAGTGCTTCTAGGTTTAGCTTAGTTGGCTAATGAACCACTCTGTAAGCGTGAGGTTGTGAGTTCCATCCCAGAGGCAGAAAAAAAAAGAAACAACTCCAAAATACTTGCCTTGTCCTTTATGGGATGGGGATTTAGCTCAGTGGCTTAAGTGTCTGCCTTGCAAGTGCTAGGCTGTGAGTTTGATCCCCGATACCTAAAAAAAAATGCTAAGGTGGGGGTCTGTCTCCTCTTTGGGGTGGTAGACTTCAGAAGGTGGCTTCCTAGATTTTTACTTTGCATCATTTCTGCCACCATTTTCTGGAAATTCATTTTTCAAATTCCCATTCTTTTTACAACACACACACTGATCCCAGTATAAGTATTACTGGGTTGTGGGTCCCTCCTCATTTGACCTGTACCTTGTTCCTGCCCACAACCTTGCATTCTTGTGACTTCTGTCATCTTTCCTGGGAGTGCTGCTGCTAGTGGATCTGCTCTCCTTTTGAGCTTCCTATCATCTTGCCATTGCATCTCCTACTCACAATTTACATAGCTGTGTTGGCCATCTCCAAATCTGGATCACCTTCATACCAGCAAAATCTTTTAGATTTTGTAGTTATTACCTACTGTCTCTCTGAGCCTGTACCACAAAGGCAGTATTTATCATGTGCTGGTTCTCAATTGCCCAAGTATTAAATGGACTATAGAGCAAAAACACTGCAGAGAGCCTCTCATAAAACTGGTTAGGGCTTTCATTAGTCCCCTGCAGCACCTCTGGAATCTTTCCCAAGTTTTTGCTCTCTTTCCACTCTCTTTTATGCCCTGGAAGTGATGCTCTTAGTATTACTTCAAGCATTGTAACTTGTCTCTATTTTTGGGTCCCATTTGGGGTCATTCTCTTGGAATTGTTCATAAGCAGGTGTCGAACATTAAACGTACCCACTTTGGCATTGTTTTCCAATCAACATACAGCTCTTTGTGTCACCCTCTGGTGTTTAATGTCTAACAGCATCAAGAATCGACGATTCCAGTCTGGTCAGAGTGAGCTGTGAATCTGAAAGTTGAATTTCATTAAATCCATGAGGGCATGGGTCTTCAAATAGGAGGCACAGTAGTGATTATCATTCAGGAGGGCAGTGGTTGAGGTTTGATGGACAAAGCTATGTTGTCGTTCTTGGATTTGGCTCTCCAGATCATAATAGCTGGGCCACTCTACTGTCTTGCATAGATGTCTGGAAGGCCCTTTTATGGCCCAAGCAGAGGTGAATCATTTGATCATTTGGCTTGTCTCAGCTTCCCTCTGGGACAGAAGCTTTGATTCTTTCTTCATAGGTGATATCAGAGTCAGAAGCTATGGGGGGAACTGAGGAGGGAAATGCACAAGTAAGAAAAAAACCTAAATTCTGCTTTAATATGAGCCAGAAACATCTCTCAGTCACACATCCTCCATTGTTTGAAAGACCAGTAATTACACTGAATGCAGAAATCCCTAAATCAGTAACTCAAAGTCAGTGTAGAAATAATTTGTATTTCCGAACACCAAAATTTGCCAGTTTTCAACTGTTCTTTTTTTTTCTAATATACTAATTTCATCACTAAATATGTTGTAATGATCCATTTCTAACATGAAACCTGTGGCTCTCCATGTTTATACTTTCATGAGACTGTAGAATTATGTTGTAAACTGTGAATTTCTCACCCTAAATCAAAGGGGAAACACTGAAACATACTTCTACATTTCCCAACATAAAATTTTTGAGAAGAAGAATCACATGGGTAGAGTTCGACAAGACTTGGATTTAGAAGTCTTTTAAAAACAGTGGAATTATTTCTGATTCAGTTATGGTCAAGTATTTGAACTTGGCAAAATGGGAATGATGTTGATCATGAATAGTAAACTTGGAATTTATTTAAAATTGATATGTCAATAACAACTTATGCATTGTGTAATGTAATTACATAAAAAAGATGAAGAGGATGAAAAAAGTGTCAAAATGGAAATATATTTTCAACTTAATTTTAAATTTAAAACTTGAAAAATAATGTCACTAAATTTTAAGGAAATATTTGTCAATTTGAGAGATGGTAACTGATGTCAAGACTGTACATGAACTAGGTATATCAGTTAAAGTTGTCATTTAAGGTTAAAGTGAATGACTTTCAAAATTTTTACATGAGAAGAAATGAATTAATTTCAATTTTAATATTAACTAAATATTAACATAACATTGATTTTCTTTATTGAAATATAGTATGTGATTAAGATTTTCATTAAATTGAACCTTTGAGTGACTATTCATTTGAACTGCCTGATTTGCACTGAATTTCTAGCTGCATGCACACACACAAACACACACATGCATACACACTCATGATATGAGCATAGCTGACACCACCATGTAAGTTTTGACCTGCCTTACTGAGACCATGTTCTCAATCTTGAGACCAGACTATTGTTTGGAATTGAATTGTACTTCCTTATATGTAATGTGAATCTGTGTACTTGTGAACAGCACTATAATTTAATGCTTCAGAATCTTTGGGAAGGCTTAAGGAGTGGATTGTTTAACACTTATAATAGCCAGATTAAAATAATTTTAAGAGCCAGAGCACTGAAAGTGGTTTTTGGACACACAGTAAAATTACATACAAGAGTTAAATACACAAGCTAATACATTTGATGATACTTCAATTAAATGATGATACTAACAAAAAATAACATCTGACATCTATACAAGAGTTAAAAGAGACACAAACAGCACAAACATGAATAATTTAAATAACTTAGCAAAGTACAGATATTTAGAATGTGTAGATTGAAAAATATGGAAGGTAAAACAGGGATAACCACTTGAAAAGCATACACTCATCTGCAATATTATTGCTGTTTGTAGTTTCAGGCAGCAGAATTTGGTTTAATTAATGCAATGGTTATATTAAAATGAAGATGTATTTTAAAATGAAAAGTTTTTATTTCCTTCAGACTTTGGCAATGAATGTTTAAGTCTGTAGTTTAAAATATGTGTTAGTGACTACATGCTGTTGATATTTTTAGAATATCTATTTTCCCTCACATTACTCCTGCTTTTTAACCCTGGCAAAGAGCTGGTCTCAGATCTTATAAGAATAATGTAGCACTTAGGAAGAAAGATGCAGCCCAGCAGCCCTGCACCAGAGGCCAAGATGGAGAAGACCTCCATGGCCACCATCACCTTCCCCTTGCTACTGTGGCACACAGGGAGGAAGGTGACCCACACACTGCAGAACACCAGCATGCTGAAAGTCAGGAACTTGGCTTCATTGAATGTGCCAGGCAGGTTCCTAGCCAGGAAAGCCACGGTGAAGCTGACCAGAGCCAGGGAGCCCAGATACCCCAGGACACAGTAGAAGGCAGTGAGGGAGCCCTTGTTGCACAAGAGGATGATGTGGCCATGCTCAGAGTGTGCATCTGTGTCAATATAGGGTGGGTTTGTCCCCATCCAGACTCCACAGAGAGTGAGTTGGATCAGGGTGCAGATGGGAATGATGTAGTTTGGTGCCCCTGATACCAGCAGCTGCCTCATCCTTCTTCCTGGACCAGTGACCTTAAAGGCCAGCACCACAATAATGGTCTTGGCCAAG
>PVLA01019082.1:0-13042 GCA_004027455.1 Hydrochoerus hydrochaeris
ATACTCCACCAGCTTCTTAAGGCACATGAACTCTGGAGGCTGATGGAAGTGGTCTGAATACTTTTCAAGCCATGTACCCAAGATGGTAGAGATGGCACTGAGGGCAGATGGGTGTGCAGTGTCAGCAAAGATTACAGAGAACCTCCTCTCGAGGGAATCTAGATCAACTACTCCCCTTCTTCAGAGAAGCCCCTACACTTCTGTGTGGAACTTGGGGAGCCCCTGCTCACTGGGAGATAAATTGGCAAGTTTTTGCTCCAACCTATGACTCTGATGACTTCTCAACCTGCAGTCCATGTTACCAGGTTTCTTCCATCTCTGATACACCTATGAAGTGGTCTTATCTTCCAACCCACACTTCTTTACTGAGGGATGCAGCTACCCCTTACAGTCACCAAGTCACCTGAAAAAACTAGCAAAGTAGCAAGGCCGTGATGAGCATACTGCTTCCCAAACATCCAGTGTGTCCCAGTGAGGGGTGGGGTGGACACACATGGCTGGAAATGGGCTCTGGTGGGGATGGAGCCCCACAGGGCTTGGTTCAAATCCCTGGGCTCCCTCATGCTCCCTGGTCTAGGACTGCATTCACAGCTTTTATTTCCTCCTCCTGGAAGAGAAGCCCCTGAGCTTAACCCTCCAGCAGGAAACACAAGTACAGGAGCTGATATTTGCCTGCCTCCCTATCACAGCTCCCAAGTTCCCTACTCTGGACACAGGACCCTTCCCTCTTGAGTCAAAGCCCACTCACTTTTTAAGTTGATCCAGAGACCTGCCATTCTCGCTGGAGTAATGGATGCATTGGCTGTATGGAGAGGCCATGATACTATCACATCTGTAACCAGCAAGATAAAATGGTACTTTAGCTGTGAGAATTATTCTTTAGGGACAAATGGCTTCTCCAAACTTTTACAAGCTGAAGACTTAACGGCCACTTCCTCTTTTCCTTAGCCCAGGCAAAAGCACAGAATATACAGATGCTGGAGGTCAAGGAGGTCAGTCCCATTCATTTCCACAAGGGTAGAAGGAATTAGAAGGTGTCTGGAAGCCATGGAGCAAGCCTGAAGAGGTGTCTTCATTCTTTTTTGTGCCCTCTCCCCTCTGTACCTTACTATGAAAGACCCTGCACACTTGGACACTGTGAATTGGTGTTTTGAGGCAAATATAGCACCTGTCTCCTTTGAGGAAGATTTAAAGTAAATCTTTCTCATTATAACCAAAACAAATGGCTTCCTTGGATTTTCCCAGGAATGAATAAATGAACCTGAGCAGATGGACCTGGAAGGCTGGCAATGCACCTACCTCAACTTCTTATGGCTTCTTGTGTCACTGGCTACTCTGACATTGAAAATAAGCCTAAGAGAGAAAGTATTTTCCTTAGCCCTAAAGTGGGCTAAGTACCCAGAAATATGCCTATATACAATCATGCTTCATATCTGTGTGTGCCATGAATGAACCCAACCATCTCCTTCCCAAATATCTCCATTGGTTCCCAGACCCTTCAGTCTTCCCCCTGGATTTTTCCTGTCTGCTTCTAAGAGAAGAGTCTCCACGATGGAATTCAAAGTCTCATTTATGGATGGGGAAACATCCTGTGCAGTTTCAAGTGAGTGGGACCAAGATTGAGAGCTTCTCCATGTTGATGAAAGGTGACTGTCACACACAGGTAGACTGTGGCATGGGGTAACCTATGTATACAACCAACCTTAAGACAGGCATTTGCAGGCTCCTTTGGTCCTGATCACATGTATTAGCATCCCAATTTCCACATAGCAACCTGGGTCACTGAGTAATGCAAGGCACTCCCAAGACCCGCTCAAATGATGCTGAGCTCACCTGGCCTGCAAGATGATGCACAAACCTTTTCAACAGCTGATCTAGCACCTGATGCATAGTGCCAAATGCTTGGTGGTTTTGCAAAAACTTATGTAGGAACAAGTAGTTCCCTTGAAGCAAGGATGACACAAGATGTTTGACCATCATCTCCCTTATATCTGTCTTCAGAAGCTCAAGGAAATCTTGAGTATTCACTGTCTGACCTGACTTCTTTTTGCCCTGGAGGGAGGTTAACATGGAAACAATAGTTGTATTAATCACTCGTGTATTTCTAGGACCATTACTCAACACAACTTAAGAGGCAGAGAGGCTTATTTAGGTTCATGGTTTCAGAGAGCATAGTTCATGTTTCACTCTGAGGCAGAAACACCATGATCCAAAGGAATGGCAGAGGAAAGCTGTTCAACGCATGAAGCCAGAAAGGAGACTCAGAGAGAAAGGGGGAGACTGGGACAAAATACACCCTTCAGAGTCATGCCCACAGTGACTCACCTCCTACGAGAAAGCCCCAACTGTAGAAATAGATTCAACTATGGAGTCATCAGTTCATTGATCCACTGACAAGTATGCCACCCAAACAGTCTAATCACATTTGAAATCCCCATCGCTAGATACATGAGACATCTGGGAACATTTTACATCTAAGCCATAGCCTTAGAAAACTGTCAAATGGCTCTGCCATATAATGATGTGTGAACACCACAGACTTTTTGGTGACACTCATACTTGGACATACACACACATACCTGTACATGTACACATATACACACACAGGGAGGGTCTAGATACACACAAAATAGATCAGAGCAGTGTGCTGGACTTTGCTGACCTGCCCTCGGCTACTATGTGCCCCACTTTGTTCTCTCTGAGAAAATGGCCACAGGCATTGAATGAGATGGAGAACCCAGTTTCTCCAGATATGGCTGAGTCGTCCCCTGTGAGATCTCCAGGGGCCTGAGCCTTGGGAAGTCCAGAAACAGCAAGAAAACATCCTCAAATATCCTAAGTCTTCAAACAAGTGAGCAGGCTTCAGTTAGTCGTGTTATGTGGTGCTTAGCAACAGGGTTCTGAGCAACGTTTCATCATGAAGGAAGTGAGGTCATCTACTGGGGTCACCTTAACTGAACTTTTCCTCTTACTGGACTTCAAACAGTCCCTGGGCATCTGACTACCCCAAACCTACACCAGACACAGCCAGACAGATTCAGTGACACAAAAACATCTGACACCCTCCTTAGGCAGGCCAGAGGTTAGCTGTCAACCCAGGAAACAGGTGGAGCCTGACACTCTTACTCAGGGTTAGTTTAAATAAGACATTAGGGTTTAGGGCTGCAAGTTCAGGTTAAGTTTTGCTGTGAGGTTCAGAGTTTGTTTCATGGTTAGGGTTTAGGCTTAAAGTTTAGGGTTAGAGTTCAGGGTTAGGGTTCAGTATTCAATAAAAGTTTATGATTTAAGGGTAGTGGTAGTGGTTAGATCCTGCTTTAGAGCTAATTTTTATGATTATGGTTACATTTGGAATTAGAGTTAGATTTCTGTTTTATTTTTTGAGTAATTGAGAAGGCTATGTAATGTTTTAGTGCTAAGGCTTTGGCTAGAATAGGGTTGCAGTTAGAAGTTAAAAATTTAACTGACAATTTTGTTTGGTTATTTGTAAATGTTAGGGTTAGGGGTTAGGGCTAGATTTACCTTTATAGCTAGCTATATTGATAACAAAATTAGAAGTCTAACTAAATTTGGAGACATTTAAGATTATTGGCTTTCAATAAGTCTTTGCGATTTCTGAAGTTTAAATATCACACACACACACACACACACACATACAAAGACATACCTCAAACCATAAAAATATCTAAAAACACTCATACGCACACTGGCCTTTTTCTGTTTTCAGTTTCTGTCAAACATCCTCATGGAAATTGATTTTTAAGATTCTTTTAAACTTTTCCATTTTAAAAAACATCTTTATGGAATATTGAATCATTATGACTAAAAATTTTGCTTACACTTTTCTATTCTTTGAATGCATTTTTGTGCCAAAACTTTGACAGTGCTTATTACAGCTGAAGGGTATGTGTAGGAAGTAAGTATGCAAGAAACAGAAACTTAAAGTGATCACTTTTCAAGACAAAGTAGTTGACTTAGAATGGAAAATCACTAGCAGTTAAAATTGCTTGATCCAGGGGCCCATGAAGAGAAAAGTCAGCACCTCCCAATAATTGGCCATGCTGGGACTGGGAGTAGTTGACCAACAAGCCAATTGGCCAGCCTTTCTGGTAATCTGCACAAACCATGTAAGGCCCAGGAAGATAAAAGTCAGATAGCACCTCCCATGAGCCCACTGGCACATGGACTGAGACTCACCAACTCTTCCTCCCCCCTTCAAGCAACTGGCTGGTTCAGAGCACAGGCTGCATTGATAGCAACTGAGGTACAAAAAGCAACTGAATGCTTGTATTCATTGAGACAAAGCTTTTCCACATTAATTACTTTCAAATAATTTTTCTTCAGTATGATTTTTAAAAATTATTTACCAGGTATTTTTGGCCAAAATCTGTTTTACAATTATTACATTTAAGGGTTTCTCAGCAATATGAATTTTTCCATGTTCTGTAAGATTTGATAAGCTTTGTCTCAATGAATACCACTTATTCTGCAAGTGGAAAATTTTTCAGGCAATAAAGCTTATGAATTCAGTGTATATAGGAAAGCATTCCCTGAGAATTCCTCTACTGGGCAATTGGGAATCCATACAGATGAGAAGCTGTGTGGTTGTAATGAGTGAAGTAAAGCTTTCTAATATTCTGAGCCCTAGCCCTATCATGTTGTGTCTTATTGGATTTTAGTATGTATGATAATATAAACAATTTTTATGGAAAATAAGATAATATAGTAGCCATTGTTCATCTTTGATTATTTGGTTCAGAATGCCTTGCAATACTTTTATTTTATTGAGTGGTTTTATTCTATCTTGTTACATTTGAAATTATTGTGTATAAAGCTAAGCTCAACTATTTCAAAGAAAGAGACATTATGATAGTTACTGTTGATATCCAATTGTCTTGTTGTGAAGTGCTGTGTTGCTTGCATTGTTCTGTTCTGATCTGCTTAGACCTGTCCTCTTTTGTTTTATTCTCTTTAAAATAAAAAAAATTAAAGCAAAACAACTAATGGGAGCAAAACAAAAACAGTGAGAACAATATTGGACTTCAAAAACAAGGTAGCATAAAATCGCCCATATTTGCTGTATTGCATACTGTTATCCTCCTTATAGTTGCTTGGTCCACTGGCCCCAGGCCTGCAAAGTCAACCAAACTATACAAGTTGCAAGTTTTTTAGTGTTTTTTTGGTTGAGCAGCATTTACATTCTGTGAAAGTCATGTCTTTTTCTTCCATATGAACTGTTGGTGTCCTCTAAGTTCTAGCATTTGTTAAAGTTCACATCAATTATTTTGACTTGCTTCAAAATATGTGTGTGGTACCATGAGATACAAATTCCTGGCATATGCTTTTTCCATTCTGGAGAAATTCTTGAGGTTTTTAATGAGTATGGATTTTCTGATATCTAATCAGAAAAAATTCCCTACATTCACTACATTGATACATTTTCCTTCTTACATGTATTCTCAAAGGCAGAGCTAGGGTTCAGAATAGTAGAAAGCTTTTCTTCACTCATTACAACTGATATATCACTGTAACTTTTGATTCATTGTTTTCCTAAAATTGAAAACAGAAAGCAAAAACTATTATTGCTCTCACAGTGAATCTGGACACATTCACAAGCCAAAGAAAAATAATATATAGGTATTAGAAAGAGTCATAGTTAATTTTTCATTTTTGGGACAAAATATCCAACACTTGCAAGTTAAATATACAACGATTTATATTTATTTTAGCTCACAATTTTTGGAGATTTCAGTTCATGGCCAGCTGGATCCAAGGCTGAGGGGCATGGCAGAGGTGCATCACAGAGGTGAAACAGTCCATGACAGAGAAGGCAGGAAGCAGTGCTCTGCTTTTTTCCCATTTTTATACTACCCATGCTACAAGCCAAATGGTTGGTGCCACCCACATCCAGCGTGTTGTTTCCTCCTGAGTAAATGCATCATACACACCAAGAGCTATGCTACACCAATCAGTGAACTAACCCACTACTGTGCATCCATGACCCATTGACCTCCAATAAGACAGAGAATTGTTGCACTTCAAGCATTATTTATTCACACAATTCTTTCTCTGTAATGACAGAGCAACCTCACCTACAAAGTACACATGTTAGGAAAACAGTTTATGTTCCTTGGAGAGATTTCAAGGAACTGTTACCTTAGATGGTCCTCTCAAAGGAGCACAGCCTCTGGAGTCAGTACACCTGGGGTGCTGTCCAGTGATATAAAGTTCTAGGTCACTGTCCGGGTCTGATTGCTCATGCATTAAATGTTATCAATCAGATTTTGGGTGTAAAGTTTAGAGCCAGAAATTCCATTTTCCTTGATTCTCACCTGCATGCTGCTCTTGCATCATCATGCTGAACAGTAGAAAAGACACTTTGTTTTCATTTCATTTCATTTTTTAAAAATTTTATTTATGGAGGAAAAACCAAAACAGAAAAAAGAGTACAAATAATACATAATTTCAAAAACAATAAACACTAAGAAATCAATAGCTGATAAATTACATACTGTCATCTTAGAAATAGTTGTTCAAGTTACAAAATTAAAGTATACAGTGTGGACATTCAAAGACTGAGACTGCAAACAGTTGTGTTCAATGACTCAATAAAAACTTAATATGGTCATCTATCCTACACACTTAAACATACATGCAGTTATATCCTGTAGAGCACTTTCTTTTCCTCTCTTTTTTACAATAGCAATTACATATTTTGAGATTTATTACTCCTACACTTCTTATTACTTTTTACACTAAAGACACAATGTCATATTTATAAATATGATTCTTATTTATTTCAATTATGAACATAATCTCAGGTTGTCTCCATGTCCTAGGAAGTCCTCAATGTTATCCTTTTTATAGTTGAGTAATACTCCATTGTGGAAAAATACCACATCTTTTCCATCCACCCTGCAGTTGATGGGCATTGTAGTTGTTTACAAGATTTATCCATTAAAAATTGTGCTGCTATGAACATGGGAGCACATATATCACTGTGACATGACCTTTTCAGTTTTTCTGGGAAAATATCCAGGAGGAGAATAGCTGGATTAAATGGAACTTCCATTTCTAGTCTTCTGAGAAATCCTATAGAATTTTCATAGTGGCTGCACAACTCTACACTCCCACAAAAAGTGGAGCAGTGTTCCTTTTTCCCTGCAGCCTCACCAACATTTTTTATCATTTGATTTCTTGATGGCAGCTATTCTTTCCAGAGTGAGATGAAATCTCATTGTGGCTTAAATTTACATTTCTTGAAAGACCAGTGATAGTGACCATTTCTTCATGTATTTATATATCTTTCTCTGAGAACTGTGTGTTCATCTCAGATGCCCATTTTTGGAGAGTGTCTTTGAATTTGGGGGGGCTTGATGTTTTTCAATTCTTTATATGTTCTGGACACAAGTCCTTTGTCTGAGGGGTTGCTGGTTAAAATTTTTTCCACTCCATGTGTTTCTTTTCACTCCATGGTGATTTCCTTTGAAGTGCAGAAACTTTTCAATAATGTGAGATTCCATTTGTTGATAATTTGAAGTGTTTCCCATGAAGTTTACATTTTGTTCATGAATTCTCTGCCTACCCCTATGTCTCCAAGACTTCTACCTACCTTGTCTTCCAGTATATTTAGTGTTTCTGTTTTAATATTGAGGTCTTTGATCCATGTAGACTTTAGTTTTGTGCATGGTGATATGCATGGATCTAGTTTCAGTCTTTGGCATGTAGAAAGCCAATTTTTCCAACACCATTTATTAAAGACACTATCCTTCTTCCAGTGAACATGTATAGCCCCTTTGTCAAATATCTAGTGGATGAGTGTCTTTGTAGTTGAGCTTGCATCTTCTAATCTGTTCCATTGATCCTCAGGTCTATTTCTTTGCCAGTACCATGCTGATTTTATCACTGTGGCTTTGTAATATAGTTTCAAGCCAGGAATTCAGATGTCTCCTGCCTTACCTTTTTTGTTCAGAATTGCCTTTACTATTCTAGGTTTTTTCTGTTTCCAAATGAATTTTAGGAGTGTTTTCACTAGATCTGTGAAGTATATTAATGAGATTTTGATTGGGGTTTTGATAATATGGGAATATGGTCATTTTCACAATGTTGGTTCTTCATAGCCAAGAGCAAGTATTATCCTTCCATTTAGTAATATCCTCTTTAATCTCCTTTTTTAGCATACCATAATTTTTATGACATACATCTTTACATTCTTAGGTTGATTACTATGAATTTCATTTTTTTAGATGCTACCATGAAAGGTGATATTTCCGTAATTTTTCTCTTGGTGAGTTTTTTATTTGTGTATAGGAATGCTACTGATTTATGAGCATTGACTTTGTATCCAGCTACACTGCTGAACTTGTTTATTACCTCTAGTAGTCTTTTAATGAAGGCTTTTGGGTCTTTTATATAGAGAATCATGTCATCTGCCAATAGTGATATTTTAACTTCTTCCTTTCCTTTCTTTATTCCTTTTATTTCTCTCTTATCTGATTGCCCTGGCTAGTATTTCCAGAACTGTATTGAATAGAATTGGTGATAGTGGCCATCCTTGTCTTAATCCTAATTCTAGGGTAAAAGCTTTTAGTTTTTGTCCATTTAGTATAATGTTGGCTGTTAGTTTGTCATAGATGGCCTTTATGAGATTGACATAAGCACCATGTATTCTGAGTTTCTGAAGGGTTTTTATCATGAATATGGTTTGGACTTTATCAAAAGCTTATTCTGCAACTACTGAGATGACCGTATTTTTTATTTTTGGATCTGTTGATGTGGTGTATTACATTTATTGATTTGTGTATGTTAAACCATCCCTGCATTCCTAGAATGAATCGCACTTGGATGTGATGTATAATCTTCTTGACAATTTCCTGTGTTCTATTTGCCAGCATTTTACTGAGAATCTTTGCATCAATGGTCATTAGTGAGATTGGCCTGTACTTCACCTTTTTCTTTGGGTGTTTCTCGGGTTTTAGTATCAGAGTAATACTTGCCTCCAGCAATGATTTAGGGAAGATTGCTTCCTTTTCAATTTCATTGAAGAGTTTAAGGAGTATTGGCATCAAATCTTCTCTAAATTTCTTGTAGAATTAAGCTGTAAATCATCAGGACCTGAGCTTTTCTTTGTTGGTAAGTTTTAAATTATGTTTTCAATTTCAATAGCTGATATTGGGTCATTCAAAATTGTTATATCTTCTTGGCTGAGCTTTGGCCGTTCATATGTTTCTAGAAATCTATCCATTTCCTCTATATTTTCCACTCTTTGTGAGTAGAGATTTTCAAAGTAGATATTATTGATCTTTTGAATTTCCATGGAATCTGTAGTAATTTCCCCCTTTTCAGTCCTTATTGCATGAATTGGAAATTAATGGCAAAAGAAATTGCAAAACCTGCACAAATACATTGAAATTAAATTGCAACCTTCTGAACAACCAGTAGGCTACAGATGAAATTAGAGAAGAAACAAAACACCTACAATTCAATGAAAATGCAGAAACAACATATTGTAATATGTGGGATGCAATGAAAGTGGTCTTAAGAGGTAAATATATAGCAAGAAATTGTCATATCAAGAAAACAGAATGAGCAAAAATAACCTAATGCTTCATCTCAAACTTTTAGAAAAAGAAGAGCAAGCTAAACCTACAGCTCATAGAAGAGAGGAAATTGTAAAGATTAGACAGAAATCACTGCAATTGAAACTAAAAACATTACAAAGAAGTAATGAATCAAAAAGCTATTGTTTTAGAGAATAAACAATATTGAAAAACCTCTAGTTTACCTCATAAAGAAAAAGAAAGAAATAACCCAAATTCACACAATAAGGACTGAAAAGAGGGAAATTACTACAGATCCCATGGAAATTTATTTCATTTTTATGACTCTGTCCTCATTCCATCCCTTTGGTCCTGCAATGTTTTCAAACATAGTGAGGAACCCAAAGGAGAGGAAATGTTCACAGGCTCTTTTTTACAGGCATAGAACACAGGTAAGACAAAGACTTATAGAACAAAATCAAACAAATCCAAATATTGATAGTCCAAAATAGAATCATATAAAATCCCAGATAGTCCCAAATCCAAAGAAAGCCTGTTTTAATTGATGAGAAAGGGAGACTGATAAATGATTGTTCCTTTACAAGCATATATCCAATATCTCTTGTGAAGAAAGTAAATATTGAACAAGTCTTTTTAATGTTTTTAACCAATTCAATATTTTTATGACACCTGTATTAAGAATATGGGCAGCATCATCATGTTTCCTTTATACCATTGTAAGTGCTAAAAATAAGTATCATTGGCTCTTCCTAGCAATTTTATATTTGTTGCACAATATAAGTAGACAGAAAGAATAGGATCAGAAAAAAAATAGGATCAGAGTCAGTAGTGTCATGTCATATTATTATTATCCCAAATAATGTTATGGTCCAAGCTCAAAAGGGATAAAATCACACTTTTGTTCAGTTTGTAATTTCCACAATATATAATATGCTGTAAAACCAAGGTTAGTAAAATAGGAGTGTTTCTTTCATAGGTATCTTTCATAATATTCTTTTTATCTTTAGTACATAATTTTCCTACAATGATTGTTCAACAGCCTATTTCACAGAAATAATTTTAGCATGGACTTTGACTTAGTTTCTTATGTGAGGATTTTACCATTGCTAGATTGATACTCTAAGATTTTCCAAGTGATGTCTGGAAATCCAATGACAGTATGAGTAAGTTGCTGAGTAATTTTACTTACTATTCAAAATTATTAAGAACTAGCTGCTGTATATACCATTTCCAGGTCATTAATCTACATTCCATCTATATGCCCTTTGTTACTCCAAGTGTCATTTGGATCCACTTCAGTAAAGCCAGCTCACGCCATACTGTCAATGGTGAACCTCTCACAAGAGGCTCAATTTGCTTTAATGCCTCAAACAACACCTAAATATTTCTCAAACATAGAATGCTTATTATTAAAATAAGCAAAGTATTAGTAATTCATTCTCCTTGTAATATAGTTGCTGGTTTGCCAGTAATATTTAAGAAAATAAATAAGACTTGCATGCATAAACATTGCATTGTCGCCTTAGTGTGAGATGCTTAAAGAGTAAATAAGATCTGGAATGTACAATAAATATTATGAAAATGAAAGTGGAAAAACTGCTCAAAAGAAAACAAAAATGGGATTGGAAAGAAGAAAAGAAAGAAGGGAAAATTACATATATATATATATATATATATATATATATATATATAAAATAGAAAATTATACTATTAATCTCTATAAGTTCATCAAAAAGAACTGCTTGTGCTTTCATTGTTCAATTTTTCATGCCTATATTTTATAATCTGAGCAACTGTTTTGAAGATAAAAATATTGAATATATTAACCATTGTTAATCTATTATTTGTTTTGAAATTCTGTATCATTTTAATTCTTTTTACATTTTAAAATATAAAAGAACACAGCATCTGGGAGCTATGGGGGCACTGAGGTATAAAGACATGATTGTTTCTCTATAGTGTTATCTTAGAGTTGTAAATTTCTAAGGTTATATGAGTTTGGTTGTTATTCAGGTTGAATTTTGTTTTGTGAAAAACAATTTTGTCCAGTTGAGAAACTGGTTAGGCTTGAACCCTCCAAACTTGATTTTTGATTTAGGATCTTTTTTTGGGGGGGGGTTGTTTTTTGTTTGCTTGTGTTTTGGGTTTTTGTTTTTTGTTTTTCTTGTATTGCTCATCAAACTCCTGATCCCATGCTTACCAAATAAGTGCTTATGCCTCTGAGCTAAATCCCTGGCTTTAAGGTCTTTTCAGAAGGCTTTGCCCATTCCTAGGCCTTTTGTGATTACTGTACCTTGAATTTCTTGATAGATTCAAATTTTGGAACTATTAAGACTTAGCAGATCCCATTCTCTATTTGCACAGTAGTTAAAATAAAAAGAAATATCATTTTTGCGGTCCTTTGCATTTCCATTTGTGACTGCAACACATCACTGGGTTCTAACACAAATTATAGCCATTTTAAGATACTGAGTACTTGAGGTTTTTTTCATATTAGGTATGATTTTTTTCTTTTTTTCAAGAATTGAATTTATCTTTGCTGAGTAGGTCTATTCTTTCTGTAGTTTTTTGCTTATTTTCCACATATTATTTAATTCCTCCTCCAGGTTATGGATTTTTTCCTACTGTTTCAGTTTTTTATTAAAAAGTTAGAATTTTTTTCTGATATTTCACCTTAAATGTGGATTTTTGACACCATAAAGCTTTTCCATTAGCCTCTGTTTTACTGCAATCTCATCAGTTTTTACATATTATATTTGCTTGCCTTTTGTCTGAAGACATTATCTAATTTTCTTTGATTTTTAAATTTTATCTATTTTTTGTGCTGACATATAGTAATTAATTTGTAAGTGATACAGAATTTACCAGTTTTTCTTCTGCTACTAATATTTACTCTTATTTTCTGTTAGCCAGAGAAGATACTTGATATCATTCAAATTTCCTGAAAATAGTTGTTTCTCCTTTTGGTGCTTAGCATATGATCTAGCTGTAGAATGTTCTACATGCACTTCGGAAAAATACAAATCATGAGGTTGTTTGGTTAACTGCCTCATATATGTCTTTTGAGTCCATTTGGCCTATAGTACAATTTAAGGCCTCAGATTCTTTACGATTTTCTATCTTTTTATCCATTTTAGATAGTGAAGTGTCAACATTTATTACAAACCTAACAAAACTTAGTTCTATAACTTAGTTCTGTTGGCATTTGCTTGATTCACTTAGAGAATATTCTGAGTGCATTCACATTTAAAATTGATATGCTTTCACTGTTGATTGGCTTTTTAAATAATTGTATAGTATAACATCCTTTTGCCTCTGTCTAAATTTTGGGCTTGAAATGTATTTTGTCTCATAGAAATATACCAAATCCTGCTTCATTTAATAATCAATTTCATTGAATTACTTTTGCCATTAGTTTCCTTTAAGAGTATTCTTAACTCCAACATGATGGCAAATTGATTGTATAGTTTCTTCATTTATTTATT
>PVLA01019083.1:0-13047 GCA_004027455.1 Hydrochoerus hydrochaeris
GAAGAGAAGAGAGGAGAAGAGAAGAGAGGAGAAGAGAAGAGGGGAGGGGAGAGGAGAGGAGAGGAGAGGAGAGGAGAGGAGAGAGTAACTTTAACCTTTAGAAGTCACACAAGGAGGAAGTAGTCAATGCAAATGAGAAGAAATGTCCCGTGAGGTTGGGGAAAACCCAAATGTGACTTGTTGCAGAATTTTGGCACATGAGTGTAAGATGTGAGGAGAGGGGCAAGGTGTGTCCAGCGCTGACTAAGATGATGATGGAGTGTCCAACAGGTTAGGCAACAGACAGGGATGATATTGGAGATAATCACAGGAAAGGTTTGGGTGGAGGATTCAGTTAGAGGTCACAATGGAGTGTACTGAATAGGGCATGGCTTAATTAGTAATCAAGTATGAACAAATTAGAATAATAATAACATACTATCCTTTTTATCTGCATCAGTAAATATTGAGCAAGAAGGAAAAAACAGCTTTGAGAATACAAATGGAAAAGCCAAATTCAAAAGCTGATAATATCTCCTGAAAATAAAGAACATGTGGAAGAAACTCATGTCTTAATCGTCTTGCTTGTGTGCAAGAGGCTTACACTACAATGTTTGTCATATTGTAAAAAAAAAAAAAAAAAAACCTAGAAAACAGAAACAACCTCACTTTCCATGTATGAAGGAATGAAGAATTGACAGTGAAACAATAGATGTAAAAGGTGAGCGTTAGTAAGATATATAAACAAACATATTGTTGAGTGAAAAAGTACATTAGGGAAAAATGTGTGTATCATACCAATTAGGGAAATGTGTGTGAGCAACTGTACACACACATTCATGTGCTCAGAGTTACACACACAACATTGTATTTCCATTCTATATTTCCATATTAATGCATAAGAAATGGACCAGAATGGTCCCAACACAAATCAGAGATTATCCCTGGGGTGAATGAAGGGGAGTCAGGATTGGGGGAGAGAAATTTGGATTTATCTGGTCTGTTTCAATATTTTTAAAAATAAGGTGAATGTATTAACTTACTAATAACAGTTGACAATTAGTATTGTAAAAACTGTTTTTACCTTTGATTAAAGAAACAGTTTTGAAGTATATTTGTGCCTTTTCCTTCTGCATTTAAGTTGGATATCTTTCCATGTAAAGTTTTCTTATCAACTGATTTCCATCATTGAATAACTGAATATCCAACATCCCAAGGTAGTCAGAGAGGAGGAATTTAAAAGAGAGTAAGTCTCCCTTGTATGCAGAAGGAATTCAGTGTGCTTAATCATGATATGTGGGGTCACCCAGGATTCCTTGCAGGAGATAAAAATGTTTGTGGACAGCTGCACTGCAGTTTGCTCTGGACCCCTTCAGTTCTCTTCCTCAAAGTTTGAGGTGAGTGTGTTGGCTCACCCAGCCCCTATCTGGGACTGGGGACAGTTAATTCTAGTGTCATGAGTCAGGCCTAACAGGTCACCAGACACACAGAGCAAGACCTGGGTGGTGGCCTGGTATAGTTGCATGTTCTGCAATCATTTCTTTCCATTCAAACAGTAACTCTTCCCTTGCTTGGCCCTGGGTTTTCCCTTGGATGTCTTCAGTGTGCTTAGAGCATTGCCAGTTGTAACAGCCATGATTTTGTCCTGCCCTTTTTCTTGGCTCCTCTGCCTTTTATCTTCCTTCAGGTCCCCGTTGTTGAATACCAGAAAAGACTGTGTCTAGCAACCAGGTTGTGGTGGTCTACAGGCGTATCCGAAGTTTTTATAATTTGCACCAAATATCTAAGGCTGATCGACTAACGAAATGCTGTCCCAGGAGAGTCTGTCCCTCCTTGGAAGATGGATCTAGATTTGTGCATTTACAGAAAGTTTCTAATTGGCTATGAAGGTAGCTGGATTTTTCTCTTTGCCCTGTGTAAACTCTCTCACTTTTTCATAATTAACAGGACCCTTTTTAAATAAAAAAGAATAAAAGCAATGTTATAGAATTTCAAATCAACATAATAGGAGATTAACAAAATTAATATACTGTAGTTTCTTATCTTCAATGTAGTTGCTCAGATTATAAGATACAGACATGAAAAAATGATCAAACAATGAAAGCACAAAACTTTCTTTTTGATGAACTAACAGAGATTAGTAGTATGATTATCTACCATACACACACACACACACACACACACACATAAGCTTTTTCTTTCTCCCTCCCCACCCCAGTTGCTGTTTCCCTTCCAGCAGTTTCTTCCCCTTTCACTTTCAGTACATTTGCGTCTTGTTTACTCTTTCAGTTTTTACACAAGGGAGACAATATGATCTTTACACAGGCAAGTATGATTTATTTCATTTATAAATATTGTCTCAGGTTTCATCCATTTATCTATAAAAGCCTTTTCCCCCAAATCCCTGCCAGCATTCATTAGTGGTTGATTTCTTGAGGATAGCTGTTCTTTCTGGAGTGAGATGGAATCTCCCTATTGTTTAAATTTGCATTTCTCTAATGACTAGTGGTGTTGAGCATTTTTTCTTATATTTATTTGATATTTGTATTTCTTCATCCAAGAAGTGCAAATCCATCTCACATGACAATTTTTGGATTGGGTTTTGGAATTTGGAGGGCCTGATTTTTTTCAATTCTTTATAAGTTCTAGATAAAGTCCTTCCTCTGAGGGACAGTTGAGTAAATATTTTCTCATTCTGTGGCCTGTCTTTTTACTGTATTGGTGATTTCTTTTGAAAAAAATCACCCTTTTAATAAGATGAGATCCCAGTTATTGATTCTTTCAAGTACTTCTCATGCAGTTTGTGTTTTGTTCATGAGCTCTTTTCTTACCCTTACATCATCAAGATTTCTACCTATATCTTCTTCCAGTAGATTTAGTGTTTGTGCTTTAATATTTAGACAGTTGATGCATTTTGACTTTATTTTAGTGCATGGTGATAGACATGTGTCTGGTTTCAGTCTTTGGCTTGTGGAAAGCCAGTTTTTCCAGCACCATTTATTAAAGAGACTGTCTTTCTTCCAGTGAACATGTTTGACCCCTCTGTGAAAGACAAGTGGCAGAAAGAAAGTCCTTGTAGTTGTGTCTGAATCTTCTAATCTGTTCCACAGATGTGGGGGGGGGTTGTTTTTTGGGTTTTTTTGCCAGTACCATGCTGATATTATCACGGTGAGCTTGTAGTATAATTTCAAGTCAGGGTTGCTGCCTGCTTACCTTTGTTGCCCAGAATTGCCTTTGCTATTCTAGGTCTCTTCTGTTTCCAAATAGTTTTCTCTAGATATGTGGGGTATGCTAAAGATATTTTGATTACGATTGCATTAAATCTGTGTAATAGTTTTGGGAGTATGGCCATTTTCACTATGTTGGTTCTTACTATCCATGAGCAAGGGAAATATTTCCATTTTCTGATATCTTCTTCAATCTCTTTTTAAAGAGTGCTGTACTTTTCAAAGCATGGATCTTTGTTAGATTGATTCCTGAATATTTCATTTTTTTGGATGCTATTGTGAAGGATACATTTTCCCTAATTTCTTTTTCAATAAGCTTATGTTTGGCTATTTTTTAGAAGGCTACTGATTTTTGAGTGTTGAATTTGTATCCAGTTATACTACTGAATTTGTGCATTAATTCAAGAAGTCTTTCAGAGGAGTTTTGGGATTTTCTATGTAGGCAATCATGTCATCTGTGAATAATAATAGTTTAACTTCTTACTTTCCTGTTCTTGTTCCTTTAATTTCTCTTTCTTGTCTAATTGCTCAGGCTAATGTTTATAGAATTATTTTGAATACGAGTGGTGATAGTGGACATCATTGTCTTTTTCCTTATTTTAGATTGAAAGCTTTCAGTTTTAGTCCACTTTGGTCCACTTAGTATGATATTGGCTGTTGGTTTGTCATAGATAAATTTATCAAATTGAGGTAATTAACAGATTTTTAATGAATCTTTTTACTCTCATGATAAGAGCAGTCATCATTTTAGACCTCATATTTAGTCCATTCTTAATATTAAAGTCCCAATTTGGTTTCTGTCAGTGGGGCCATAACCTCTCTGGTGTAACTCTTTTAAGATTCTTGGTTTTTCATCTGGGGTGCAGCAATTGACACTGCTCCATGAGAGATCAAAAGTAAAGGTCAAAGTTTGAAACCCAACCTTAAATCTACTAGGATCTTGAGAAAATGGGCCTAGTGTTCTTTGTTGTTGGATATCTGTCAGTGTTAAAGGAACCTGGACCCAAGTAGTCTCTCTGACTCTTGGGACCTCTCCTAGAGCAGGATGAATTATGAGTTGGAAGAACAAGAAACTCTGAGTGTGTCCTATAGGCCTAAAAGGTGTCTGGGGATCATGAATTTGGACTGGGGAATACTGGTTCTTTCTGGGGGGGCTAGCCACTGATTGCATTTCTGAGTCATTTGGAAAGGGAGGACAATTTACTGGCCTAAGGATTATAAAGAAGAAGTTGCGAAGAGAGAAAAGGAGAAAATTTTTTTCCAAAGGGGTTTTATTCGTGTCTGTGTTTGCCAATAATATAGCAGCATTCATATGGTTGACTTTTGACTATTATTGTCATGACCAAGAATCTTCTGCTTGTGACTTAAACTAATGAGGTAGTTAGATGCTCAGTTTATTTTTTCCTACATATTCTTCTCTCTCACTGACAATGCAACCGTTTTTGCAAGTGAATGGGGGCATTCATATTAGATCATAAACAAAATAAAATAAATTATTGGATTAGGTAAAAGACAAAGATTTTAAGCTTGTAGAGTTTTTAAAATATTTCCTCTTAAAGAATAAAAGAAACTAGATTTGAGTGAAGAAAAGGGCAGATATAAATGCCAATGCAAACTAGAAAGGAAGGATTTTGGGAGGGAGGAAGAGTCCTCAAAATAGATTTGCATTCAGGTTGCTGAATGGAAGAGAATCAGGAAGGAAAATGTCTTAGTATCATAATGGTAAATCCCCATGTTACTAACTGATGCAAAGCAGACTGCTTAATAGTCTTGGGTTTGAATGTAGCCACTATAACTCTACCTGAAGAAAGCATCAAGTTTTGCCATCAGAGTGTCAATATGAAGGCACCTCAATGACTGGAGGAAAAGGTCATAGAAACCTATGCTTCAGACACTGTAATAGAAGAAATAATAGTTCTAGTGCATTCACTCTCCATCTGCCTCTCTCTCTCTCTCCCTCCCTCCATCCCTCCCATGTGTGTGTGCATGAGTGTGTGTGTGTGTGTGTGTGTGTGTGTGTTTAACTAATTACTACCAGGCTACAGATAGACAGGAATTTGCCTAATTTTTGTAAGTTTTTGGAAGCAAAACGAATAGTGCTTTCTCATATCTTCTGAACAGATTTCTGTCTTCTTTGCTTTCTTTTTGGTTCCTAACTTAGAGCCACCAAGCAAGCAAGCAAACAAACAAACAAAAACCACCATAACAAAAACAAAACATCATGTTCCTCAAAACACAGAAGTAACTAAACTATCTAATGTCACCTCTTGAGTTCTACTAGGACTTTTCTATATTCTGTTCTTTCTTCTCATCCCAGCATCCCCATCATCTCTGTTGGAGGGCAGTTAATGCAGTGTGGGTGGACTGGCTATCCAATGCGAGTTCATGTCCAATGTCTGTGGCATTATTTAAAAGTAAATGTTTACTAGCTGTCATGGTTTATGTCAGTTGTCACCCTCCCCCCAAGCCTCATGAAATCATGGACATGGCCAAATTTAGCATTGGTGATTGGCTCATTGTCTAGCACTCAGATTGGTGGTATGAGTGCTACACCTACACAGGGGTGGAGCCAGCATGCAGTGTGAGGGCAGGAAGATGTGTCTTTCTTTCTTGCCTGTTCCTACTTGCTGTTTACTGCAACCTCGCCATGTCACTCTTCCACTTGGAGCCAACTGAGTATGGATGGAAACCCCCAAGAACTGTAAGACATAAGCCTTTCCTTTTCAAATTTTTGGTGTCAGGTATTTTGTCTCAGCAACAAGAGAAAAGTAACCAAGACACTAGCACAGCATAGGACTTAGGGTATGTGTTAGGGTATGAGTTAGGGTTAAAGGTAAGGATTCTTTAAAACACCATTTGCCATTCTCTTGTTTCATTCCACTCTTCAAAGAACTCATATGCATTGAAACCATGCCTACTCTGGGCCAAAGTGAAATGTGATTACAAGAATCTCATGGTCATCCTTGCCATCATCTTGTACTTAGTCCTGACTTTTGTTAGAGAAAAGAACTGCAATAGTGAGGAGAAGTCAAGATGGCTGACCAGTGAGCAACAAATACAAAGCCTCCTGGGAGAAACAACTCATACACCAGAATAAAACACTCTGGAGAGACCCAGACAGAGGGAGATCGATCCTCTTGACACAGGAAGAAATTAAAATGTAAAAAAGCTCATCAAATATGTTGGGGCTACAACTGAAACAGCTAAAAATTATGGGACACAGCGTTTTCACTGTGACCCGCCAAGTTTGCACCAGCCTGAATTTATGCCAGCTTGAATCCTTGCCAGCTGGCAGAGCCACCCAAACTCATTCCAGCTGCCACTCACAGGAGGCACAGCAGAGCTGAAGTCAGGGGTTGGTGAGCCCAACAGAGAGCGGAGCCAGTGAAGGGATCTTCATTAATCCATGGTCAGTGTTGGGAATGAGACTCCCTCCACAGGAAGGGTGCAGACAAATGGGTGACATGTTGGAATCAGGCAAGAGGAGCCTGAACTGAGAGCAACAGTGACTTCAGTTGGTGGCTCCCTCCCCAAAGCAGATTTGTGGGATTTGCTTGGACTGGATCGTGCCCCTGGCCGGGATCCAATGAGCCATCCCAAATCGATTCCCTGTGCCTAGCACGCACTAGCCAGGTGAAGGCCCTGAAAGTTTGGCTGGCCTGGTGGAGAGGGGCAGGCATACGCAGCTGCTGCTTATATTGCAGTGACAGGAGCAGTCAGGAGAGGGCTGAGGTCCTCGTCAGGGTACTTTGGAGGAAACATGGCCAACAGGGAAGGGGGCTGGGACCTGTACTGTAAACTACGTGGAGGAAGCCAGGGCCATGACGGGAGAAAGAGGCAAGAGGAGGCCCCCAGCCCAGAACCCTGAGAGCACTGATCCAGGAGAGGTAAAAGCAAGGGAGACTGAGGGCCCCAAACATGCCACATCAGACATGGCTTCAATGGACATTAAGAGATATCTTTGGGACCATGCAGACAAGCTCAAAACTGAAATATTAAATCAGGTAAAGCAAGATATGAGTAGCATAATAAAAGCAATGCTCTCAGCAAGCATCTCTCAGGAAGATACAGATGGAAGAAGGGAGGAACACAAAAAAAGGAGAGAAACATTCAATAAAGAATATAAAGAAAATATAGAATACATGAAGCAGATTCAAACAGATTACCAGGAAATTAAAAACTCCATTGAAAGCTGGCAAAACACCTTAAAAGAAACTAAAGATAGACTATCAAAACTTGAAGACAAGTTGGCAGTGTGTGATCATGAAAGGAAAGATCTCTTAAAAATAACAGGGAAACAGGCAGTAACAATACAAAGGCTAGAAGATGACAAAAGAATCTACAATTTAAGAATAAGAAATGTGAATGAAGAAGCAGGACTACATACAGATGAATTACAAAGGCTATTCACTGAAATAATTAAGGAAAATTTCCCAAGCATGGGAAAAGAAAATGACATTCGGTTATGTGAGGCATACTGAATTCCAGCCACCTACAACCAAAACAGAGCTACACCCAGACATATAATAGTCAAGATACCAGAAATTCAATATAAAAACAGAATATTAAAAGCCATCAGAGAAAAGAAACTGATTACCTATAAAGGTAAGCCCATCAGAATTACGACTGACTTCTCGACACAGACCATCAGATCAAGAAGAGCTTGGAACGAAGTATTCAAATCCTGAAAGAAAATAATCTCCGGCCCAGATTGATGTATCCTGCAAAACTGTCACTAGAAATTAATGGAGAAACAAGATGCTTCCATGACAAAGAGGAACTGGGGGAGTTTGTGACCACCAATCCAACCCTACAGAGAATACTGAAGGACATTCTAGAGAGAGAGAAAAAAATACCAGGATTTTAGAAACAGTGGCAGAAAAGCCTCCATGAGTGGGGCAGGCAGTAGAATGAAGGAGAAAACTAGACAAACAGGCAGAAAAATAGCATAGCAGAAATGAGGCAGAGAAGAATAACTAGAATCTCTAACATAGATGGCCTTGATACACTATATTGTTAATAGTGCACCAGGATTTAAAACCCACATTACTCACACTACTCTGTTTAGATGTATTATATTCTGTTCCAGTCATTCTACCTGTACTAGATTTGAGAGCACAGACAGTAATTCCAAAAATAACAGGATACAGAATGGTAATCATCCTTAATTTCCTATTAACTTATTCTAAAGTTCTATAAAACCTACACTGTTTTACCATGACTGATCGTAATCGAATCTGGTCTGTTAGATCGCTGTTTTGTGTTGATAGATTTTATTCAAAGCTGTTATGATTGATAGTATCAAGTCTGAGAGTATAGACAACTGCACTTAAAATGACAAGATTCACTAGAATATCCACTATGGTTTGAATTTTACCTGCCTTTGAAGTTTTATACTGTCTACAATTTTTTACTTTTACTAATATTGTTATGCATTGCTATATTCAATTATACTGCTATATTCAATTATGCCTGATGATATAGACAATTCTATTGAAGATAAGAAACAACACAGTAATCATTGTAGGTCATCTTGTACTGTGGTTTTATGTGATTTTTTGGTCTCATGTTTTTATAGGAATTTGTTTTGTTTTGTCTTGCTATGTTTTGTTTTTCCCTCTAATACAGAAAGGATAGAAATACATGTACAGATTCATGCATGCGTAGCTGTTTACACTCTCACTGTTTGACTATCTACTTTGTATGCTTTAATTTTGAAACTTGAACAACTATTTCTAAGAGGACAATATGTAATTTATCAACTAGTGATTTCTTATTTTTATCTTTTTTTTGAAATTCTGTATTATTTCTACCCTTCACATGCTTTTGTTTCTTTAAATAAAAAAAAGTAAATTAAAAAAAAAAGTAAAAGGAGGAACAGAAAGTGCTCTAAAGGCTATAACTGCATTTATGTTTAAGTGCGTAGGATTGATAACCACATTGTTAAGTTGTTATTGGATCATTGAACTTCTTTGCAGCCTCACTGTTTAAATGTCCACACTATATGCTTTAATTTTGTAACTTGAACAACTATGTCTAACAAGACAATATGTAATTGATCAACTAGTGATTTCTTACTGTTTATTTTTTTTCTGAAATTCTGTATTGTTTCTACCCCTTTTCTGTTTTGTTTTGTTTTTTCCTCTTTAAATAAAATTTAAAAATAAAAAGAACTGCAATAGTGAATCCTCTGGGTTCTTCCTCCTGTATCCCTACACACTTTTGCACATACATAAATACCTATATGTGTGTGGCTGGTGGGGGTGAGGGTAGACAAAGTGCAAACCTCACACTCTGCCCGCAGGCCTATGAGAGTCTGGTAGTGGACACTTGCTGGTGGTCCTTGGAGGAGGTACTAAGGGCTATGTTTTGTTTCTGCAACCACTCACTCCTTAGTACACATCATAAAATCTTCACAATCTCTGGAATCATATTGACATAGAGAGATGAAGAGGATGAATTGAAATGAGAATATTCCTGAAAACACTTCTCTGCTTTCCAGTTCCATGTGTTTGAGAAGCTTGGCAGTTCCTTTGATGTTTCTTGATGTTGAGGGTCTTCTCTGCCATTTTAATGTCATATTCTCTATCACATGCTTTGATATCAATGGGAAGATGTAATATATGCATTGAGATTTAATTTATTCCCACAATAGTTTTTGAGAAATTGTTATGTGGGGGCAAGATTAGCACAAAGACTAATAAGGGAAGCATTGCCCTATGAGAAGGTTAAAATGGTGTGATTTCAATGAGAATACGCTGCCATTGGTTTGGAGAGTGAGGGGATGCATGTAAACACTTGAAAGAGATTTAGGTTATTAACAAGACATAGGTGGGAAAGATTCACCTATGTGGAATTCTGGAGATGTATGCCACAACAGAGCAGAGCCACAGAGGGAATAAACCTAACATTGGGGGTGGCTAGTAAAGAAGTTTGCCTAAATAAAACCTATCTTCCCAGAAAGGAGACCTTGAGACCAGGATGTGCATGCAGGATGATGAAAAGTGACTCCAGGAACAGGAGCAGGAGCAGGGGAATTAAAACAAAGATAGAGGGAAGACAACACAGGAAACTCCTGAGTTCAGCCCTGCTATGCAACTGAAGGCTGCTTCTTATGCCTCCTGCTCTGGTTGCTAACTTAAATCCAAGCAAAAGAATTATGTTTCTCAACCCACAGAAGCAAATAATGTATCTTGTGTCTTTCAAATACTTTGCTTTCTCATCTTTTTCCTTCTCACACAGGGACAATTTGTGGGGAGCCATGTACTGTACAATTCAGAATTGTTAAGGTAAGAGACGGAAATCCAGTCCCACAGTGCTTTGTCAGGGGCTCCCAGTGGAACAGCTCCTGGTGTCTTCCAGTTCTGTGCATTGTTCAAGCACATTGGTGCAAGTGTCCTTCCACAGGTGTCCCAAGAACCCTGGAAGTATAGGTGCTCCACCTAGCTGAGATGACAGGCTGTCAGATGACACTTTCTCAAAGCTTGTTGCATAGAAATGCCAGGAATGAAAGATAAGCCAAACAGAGAAGGGGGGGTCAGAGTAGGAGATTCAGGAAGTATCCCCATCAGAGTAACAAGCAAGGAAGCAACCTGACTTTATTCAAAAATGATAGGTCTTGGAAAATATTTTTTCTGGTTTGGAAATTTGACCTCAGAAACTGGCATGCATTATAAGACCAGATACTTCTGCTTGTCACATGCAGGAAGGCCTGCTCTTCCTAGGGAATAGATTTTGTCATGTGCACACTCATGTTCAGGTTACTATAAAGATTACAGACTACATGTGCTTGACTAGTGTATTTTCAGGTCATATTACAGGTTTTACCTAAAGTAACACTCATGAAATGAACACCTGACTTAACACTTTCCCCATGAAGAAACTATAAATCACATAAACTGACATTCCAGAAAATAAGAATAACAGTAAGAAAACATCACAGTTAATGCTTCTGTTTGCAATCAAGTTATGAAGTAAAATAAGGACAGTAGAATTATTTCTCAGAAGCTGCCTGATCTCATTCACACTGATATCAATGACTTTATGTGTGTATGCATGAGTGTGTGTGTGTGTGTGTGTGGTTAGTCTGGTGATTCTTTGGGGAAGTTGACTGTATTTCACTCTTAAGCACTAAGGTTTTATAGAAATAGAGATCAGACTATCAAATTGGCCTTGAAATTGATACTATTTAGCAAGTCAACAATTTAAATGCCCAAAGTGTGTCTTTTAAAGAGTATTAATTCCCCAAAGGGTCTCAGTATGTCCTCTCTCATTTTTGTTTCAGGCAATCAAATTCTGTCTGTTTGAAATGGCTTTAGGTGGAAAGGTCAGACACATCCACTCTGCTTCTCACCTCTTCATTCACCCACCATCATTTAGGAGATTTTTCTCAGTACTTCACGAGGTTCTTCAGGAGCTTCTTATAGATCATGAATGATTCTGTACAGTATGAATTGATTTACATTCACCATGTTTAACATTTATTCATAACCAAGTTATATACTGTGTGTCAAATTGTTGGCTTATGATATTATAAATACATCTTGATCATTGAGACATGTAAATCTTACACTCATGCTGTTCTTCAGATTTATCTTTTGAGTCATAATGTTTAAAAAATATGCATGAAATTAACAAACAATGTTATTTTATTGATATAATTGTGTGAACAAGAACATCTGGGATCCCCACTTCTGGGTTGACATAAGAATAGGAAGGTAGCATGCATGTAAAGCATGTGGGCTGGTGGAAGTGAACTTGGTAGCTGAAGAGATGATAGGACAAGGTCAGGAAAGAATGAGAGTGACTCTTAGGCTTCCCACTGATGTGATGTTCAAGTGAGGGATGTGGTGCAGAAATGAATATATGGAGGAAGCGGTAGTGTTGGAACAATCAGAATGTGGTGGGTTACAGGTGGGCTGAAATGCTGATGACCTCTCCAGGGACTAGAGGGCTCTTAAAATAAGTTACTGTACTTTCAAATAAAAGATTGATCCTCTGTCTTGGAATTAGCTGCCCACATCCCAGATTGGATTTAATTCTTAGGATCTAAATAGAAATTGGTGTTGTTAGTTAAGCCCCTCTCTTGGGTGACAAAGACAGGTTGATTTGGCACAGAGGAGGTGGCTATGAACCAGCCAGGGTAGGCAACAGATTGAAAGGCAGAGGTGGAGCCCTCCATACTGTGGAAAAAAAGAAAAGGCTTTTGTGATATTTTCTCCCAGTACAGGTCCATGATGTTGATCTCCTGGGGTAAGAAAATAAGCTTGTTAGTGAGGACAAGGAAACCAGATGGTCCAGACAGACATCTGCTAGTTCTCAATAGCCTGGATTCACTCTAAGGTCCTGCTATGGTTATGTCTGGGTCCCCCCAAAGCCTCATGTCATCATAGAGGTAGACTTCTAAAATTTGTGACTGACTGACTCATGGTTCAGTGTTAAGATTATGGGTGTGAGCGTTACACCCACCCTAGCCTACATACAATACATGGGTAGCCTACATACAATATAAAGGACAAAAAAAGTCTTCTCTCAATGCTCCTCCTCTTTTGACCCTTGTTGCTTTTGTTTTCTGCTGCCATGAACTGTTGTCCTCTGCTATGAGCCACCTTGCCTTTGAGTCAGCTGATTATAGACTGAAACCTCCACAAACTGTGAGCTAAATAAATCTTTTCTTCCTTAATTTTGGGTGTCAGGTATTTTGTCTCATCGATGAGACAAAAAAATAACCAAGACAGGTCCCATGACACAAGATGCTACTGATTCTTTGCTGGAACAGAGGGGAGTTTGCATCTCTTTCTTGAGAGCTCCTGGTACCCATTCTCCCTGAGATTCAGGTGAG
>PVLA01019084.1:0-12989 GCA_004027455.1 Hydrochoerus hydrochaeris
ATCTTCATAGTCTTTGTACTTGAACCCTTACATCTCAACGGTGTTAAACTCCTCATACCTGGAATCATTCTGACTACTTCTGCTTCATTTCTCTCACTCCACCTAGAGTAAATGCACTACTTATAATGAATTGTGTAGCTAGATTGGATTGCTGGATAATCTAGGATATTCTAAAATCTGCAAACTTAATTACATATGTTTATTCATGAGTTAAATTACAGTCTGAATATTCATTGGACACATCAGTCTGTCTACCGTAGCATACAATTGATGTGCACTAAAAAAAATAGGAAAAGTTCATTGAGAGATTCATCTTTATAAAAATGGAGACCTCGTTACTCTTCATTTTCAGCAAGAGATGTTGGTGTGGGGACCAGACTTATAGAGCTACAGCAGCCACACTGTGACCAGGAGACATTAGTAATGAAGATAAAAAGTTGATATATCAACATTGGTGAAGCAAGAGACTAGAAAGTGCCTGGATTCTTTATGATGTTATTAAGCAGTAGAACAAATGCCAGCAATTGCTTGTGTCTGGGTGGCTTGTTATTTTAGGAAAACTTATTATTTGTTTAATTAGCCCAGTTTTTTGTTACTGGCAACTAATGGCAATAGCAATTTCTGAAACTCTACTTTTCAAGGTTTTAAAATGTAGGGTTGGCTAATCTGATTAAAAGTATTTATATTATATTATACTGCACAATAAATAAACTCAGTGGTGGGTCCAAGCATAGCTTAACTTCAAGACTGTGCTCTTAATTACAGTGTGGTAGGAAAGGGTACAGAGGTTGGCAAACTTCAGCCCATTACACAAGTCTTGCCAACATAAGTAGGGAGAACCAAGAAAAGTTTTTACATTTTTAAAGTTTTTTATTAAAAAAAAGAATACATCACCAAAGGGCTGGAAACATTTACTATCTTATGCTTTACAAAACAAATCTAGCTAACCTCTACAGAGTCACACAGAGGACTCTTTTCATGAAGTAGAGCTAAGCATAGGAATAAAAGGGAAAGACTCACTAGTTCAGTAATGAACACTTTTGGAAACACATAGATCACCAATGTGAAAGCTTTTGGCACAGGTGAAAATCAATTCTACCTCTGAATTCAATGCATTTTTATTTTAGTTCAGTTTATTTATTTTTTTAATTATTTTGGAACTGGGGATCAAACTCATGATCTTGCACTTGCAAGGCAGGCATTTGTGCCACTGAGCTAAAACCCTGGCCCTTTAGTTCAGTTTATTAAGTTCCTATTATTATAAGAATATGAAAGACACATGGGTTTATGTAATGATCAAAGCAATCTCTGTGTAGCTGAAAACTACTCAATCATTGCTGAGTGAAATGGTCTATGCAGTACTTTAGAAAAGATAAAGACCTGCAAACAAAGGATTGAATACATTTTTTTTCTGTTTCAGTGGTGTTGGAGACTAGCCCTAAGCCCTAGTACATGATAAAAAAGTGTTTTAGGTCAGGATGGTACAGAGTACATCTGTAATCCCAGCACTTGGGAGGCTGAAGCAGGAGCATTGCTAGGAGTTTGAGGCCAGCCTGGACTACAAGGGGACTGCATAGTGAGTTCAAAGCCAGCCTGAGCTGTATAGCAACACCTTGTCTCCAAAACAAAACAAAACAAATCCCAAAAGTGCTTTTCCATTGCACTACATACTCAGCCCTTAAAATTTTATATGTATCCACCTTTTCTTAGGGATAAGAGAAGGTTAAATACAAAACCTGAGGGATTGCCCATATTTAATTATGAACAAAGGGAGAAAAAATAATAGAAACCATAAAAGGGGTTGTAATAAATAAAGAGAATGAACAGATAGTTTCATAAAAGCTTAAAAATTCAAGTTTTAAAAGCTTCACTACCTTCAAGTAGGACACGTACTGAAATGAAATAATTGAATTTGGGCAATTGGAAAAAAGAGGATATTTTACAGTGTGGTTCAATTTGGTAGCCACCAACTATAAGTGGATAGTCAAATTTTATTAAAACTAAGTAAACTTTTAAAACTTCAAAATTTGTGGTACCAATCCCATTTGAAAGTAAACTTTTAAAACTTCAAAATTTGTGGGACCAGTCCCATTTGAAATGCTCAAAAGCCACATGCTGCTAGACAGTGATGGTGAACCTTTTAGAGAATGCCCAAACTGCAGTTCAAAACCCACTCAATAATTGAGAAGTGCTAACAATGAAATTAAACCCGAATACTGAAATGTTTGTCTAGGAAAAAACCCTTATATTAACATTTTTCGTCTTAAAACACGCACGCCATAGGCTTGTCACAACTGGTTCATCATACTGGTCAGCTTATGTTATAAAACATTTCCATCGCTGCTGAAATTTCTGTTGGAATATGTTTTTGAAAGCATCAAGGAAAGAGCAATGAGGTAGAGTCAATATACAAATCAAGTAGTTTGCAAAGTCTAGCTGATTTGACCTCTAAAGCTTGCCCTTGTCTCTTCACTTTTGCTATTCTGTTTTGGTTGTACTCTTTCTTTCCTGGACTATTGCAGTGGCTATCCACTTCCCAACTTCTGTTCTTTTCTCTTTCTAAGCTATTCCTAACACAAATTATTCTTCTACTCATCCATACGCAGTTATCAGTGCTGCTTTCTCTGGTCAGCCAGCATTAACTTTTACTCAGAGTTCACTGCAGGGGGATGCTCATAGAAACATCGGTATAAACACTATAGGATACCCCTAACCCCCACTCCATTTCGTTCCACATACTCACAGAGCCCATAATCCAATGCGGGGAGCACAACTTATATTACATTAAAGCAGAAACAATTGCTAACCTTCACCCTTTTCTTTTTTTGGTCTTTTTGAGACAGGGTCTTGCTATGCAGTTCAGGCCGGCCTTGAGCTCACTTTGTAGCCCAGGCTTGTCTTGAACTCACAAGGATCCTTCTGCCTCAGTCTCCCATATGCTTGGATTACAGGCGTGAGCCACCACGCCCTGCTATCATTTTTCATTTTTTTGGTCACTGTTGTGTTCCAATTAATACAGTTAATATTTCATCATGTTTCAATTTACCACTGAAATAGTCATCTTCTAGCCCACATTCCACTCTTCTGATCATACCGCTCCATTTCTCTAATCTTTCCCACATCTTTAAATGATTTCCTGACACCCTACCCTCCCACCTTGCCTCTTTAACATTCTTCCACACGTCTTCCTACCATTCTGTGTTACTCATCATTCTCTCTGGCACGTGCATGTATAATCACTTCTTTCCCTGCTCCCCCTAAAATGTCATCTTTCAGAACTAGGGTCCCCTCCCATACCTTCAGATTCTTGATGAGATACACAAAGACCCCAAGGTGGGGAGAGTATTATTGCTAGACCAGAAGGACATAACCTGTTTGGCCTTGTCCATTTTGGGAGAGACTAGAATAAATAAACTGCATTCCTAACCATTACCATTCACCCAAAGACGACTACCGAATTTTCACTCCGGCTGAATAGAATTTGGAAAAGCCCTTGACTGCGGAATGGTCAACACAAAACAGGAAGGCGAGGGGCATTGTGGGAGCGCTTGTCGTCACCCCTCAGACTTATGGGAAACGTAGTGCTGCTGTCGCCAACATGGCCGCGCCCGGGTGAGACGTGTGCGAGTACTCCCCACAGTTTTCTTGGGCTAGGCTGGAAACGCTAGCGAAGGAGGAAGAAGCAGTGATGTGAGAACTTGGTCTGAGTAGTGGAGGAGATTTGTGGCA
Organism: Hydrochoerus hydrochaeris; assembly: GCA_004027455.1. Lineage (NCBI taxonomy): Eukaryota > Metazoa > Chordata > Mammalia > Rodentia > Hydrochaeridae > Hydrochoerus > Hydrochoerus hydrochaeris. Next base: position 3,730 of record PVLA01019084.1, read on the forward strand.
CCCATTTCTGGGCAGAACGATGGGTTACAAACCGCTACTTCCGCTTGTCAACCTCTTTCGGACTTTTCTGTTTCTCCGGCGTGAGGCTGGAATCCAAAGGAGGGATGAGCCTGGCTACGTTGCGGTGAGGTCTATGGACAGTAGTTTGCGGTTAGGTGATCCTGTTCTTGTGTAAGCTGCTCCTGCGTGTCCGCGTCGGTCCGTTTTCTTTGGGGCTGGAGGCGGGGATTTGCGTCCTGGGACGTGTTTGGTGCTGATGGCTTTTCTTACCGGTGTGAGCCCATGAAGCAGACATTCCTGATGTCTTGATGCCCATGGTTCTGAGTCTTCCTGTGCTCTTATTTGAGCAGTACTGTAGTTGTTCTTGGATGGAGAGTTGTCAGCTTGTCGTTTTGATCGATTTCGTTCAACACTAGCTGTATGCTAGTCTCTCAAGTCTGTGCATTTAAGTAATGCCAGTCTCTGAGTTACCCCTGTACACTAACAGGTAATTATAATACAATATGAAAACTCCAAAAATGGAGATAAACCCTAGGTTTTAACGAACTCCTTGAAGAAGGCCACCAAACAAAATTCTCGAGAAGTTTAGGAGTTAGGTTGGCAAATTCTATTTAGGTTCATTAAATAAATATTTAATGAGTAGCTCCTAGCTATTAAATTCTGTTCAGGCACTGAATCCTATAGGGTGAATAATGGAAACAAAATCCCTGCTTCAAGGCGGGGGGACTTAGCATGAAGTTATAGATGATTACTTCCAAGACATTAAAAGGAATGATGTGATAAGTGATGGAGTGATTTTTTCCTGCTTGTTTAAAATCTTAATTTTCTTTTAAAATAGGTAGTACAATTTCATTTTGTTTTTGAGACAGGGTCTCACTGTATTCCAGGCTGGCCTTGAACTCACTTTGTAGCCCAGGCTGGCCTCCAACTCAGCAGTCCATCTGCTTGTGCCTCCGAAGTGCCAGGGTTACAGGCCTTCACCACATCCGCTGGGTAGAACAATTTGAGTAGCAACTAAAATTCAAGTCATACAAGAGAAAAGTTCTCATTTCAGAATTTGTGTACCCATTTCCTTTCTCAGCAGACAACTCATATGACAGATTTGTGTGTTCTAAATATTTATATACACATGTGTACACTTGTGTTGTATTTGAAAATTAGGCCTCCTTTGATAGGAATTGAGTTTTTCTCTAATTGTTGCTGTTAATTGTAATTTACATACATGCATAAAAACATTTTCTGTACTGTTTGGTTCATAATAAGCTATTATTCAAAGAGGACATGAACACATACATTACAGCAGAGGATGGATAATCTTCAAATTCCTCTTATCCTGCAGAGACTATGCTTAGGCTGGAGCTGGGTAGTATCCTAGCTAATGGATAGTAACCTTACTCTCATGGCAAAGAACACTGAAGCATATGTGTAGTTATAGCGGAAATTGTCTAGAAAAGTGGCCTTGATAGATAAGGGGCACCAGTAGATCTTAGCAACTGATACCAGTCTATTCCTTGTTGAAATGACTCATATCTAATGGTCATGGTATTTCCATGGTATTTCCAGTATTTCCACTGAAATGGAAAAATGAGCTTCAGAGGCTATCTGGATTTGACTTCATCTATAATAATGGTATGTGATTGAGAGGGAAAAAGGAAATAGAGTGCCAAGAATGTGTTTATGAGGCTCCATCTGCTGGTGCTGGTCTCATAGTGGCAGACATTTAAAAAGAATTATTCAGTGTCTTTTCTTTTTTATTTTTTTGTTTTTGTCTTTGTTTCTGTGAAGTATTATGAAAAAATTTTTGTAGTGTACTCACCCCATTTTCCATGACAATACAAATTGCTGTTCATAAGTGGATACAATTAGAATTGGATAGCTGTAAAATAAGTCCTTTTAAGACCCTTTGCTATTTTTGTTTTGTTAAACCATTTTCATCTTGCTCCTGTAAAACATAACATAGTAATAAATAAATTTAATCCTTCTGACAAAACTCTTCTTGAGATTATTGTTGTCCTTATCCATATTTACAGAAGCTGAAGCACAAGATACATAATTAACTCAACCAGGATCATACAGCTGCCAGCTCTTCCAGTATGCGTTAGAGCCAAGAATCAAACCTGGAACTTGGACTCCTAAATGCTGTTGTATTCTGCTTCATAGCACTGAAGGAGGCTCTGAGGTAACTATGAAAAGAATATTTAGGGGGCTGGTGTTACCAAAAAAAAACCATTTAATCATTGTCCTCATAGTGGTCATAGTCCAGTGAAAGGGACAGATATTAGTACAATTATTATATGTAGTGCAGCGTTAGACATATCCAGTCAATTCTCCTTTTCTTCTGCAATGATGACTCTTAAAGTTTTCTAACCTTGTTTCTTTTCTTAGGAGCCACTTCATATTGTCACATGCTGTCCATACATTGCAATTGTAGGTGTCATGTGCTCCTTAAACATCATATTTTAAATCTGACTCACTGCCTCCCTTCCCTAGTGGCTCTTCTTCCCCTTCCTCTTGACTTTGCAGTTCTGAAATAATATTGTGAGTCTCTCACTCACTCAAGCTCTCTTCTGTTAGTACGTGATCTTTGGTTGTTCTCTTCCTCACATCTGAGTAGTCATCAAGGCCTAGTGATTCTGCTGGAACCTTTTTTTTACCTTTCCTCTCTCCTTGTTTCCTTTCCTTCTGTGACTTTGTGTACATCAGGGCAATGTTCCTACTTGCCAGGCTGGATTATTTCAGGGCTTCTTTCTAACTTCCCTGCTATGCTGTCCCACCAGCCTATCTTGCTGGCCTTACCTTCTGTCACACATGTCAGCAAACTTTCTCTACTTTAAAAATTTATGCCGACATGTCACTGTCTTTGCCAGACATAGGCAGTTTTGTTTTAGCTTCTGCTGTTTAGCTTCTGCCTTCTGGTTTGAAGTCTTCCCAACTTTTCCAGTTAATATTGATCTTATTTTTTATTCTTGTGCTCATGTCACACCCAATGACTATATAATTAACAATTTAAAAAAGGTGTGTCATGTGATTTCCTCATTTGGTATTTGTTCTCCTCAACTAACTTATAAAATTGTTGCAAGCCCATGATATATATGCTGCAGGATTCAGAGATCATAGTAAGCATGTGTGTATTGACTGATTCGTCAATTATTTCTTCAACAAATGTTTACTTTGTGCCCACTGTGTGTTGCAGTTCCACTCTCTTTGAGCATATACCATGACAGGGAGTTGAGCTAACATGTAAATCATGATAAACTGCTGTTCTATGAAGAAAGTAAAATTGCTCACTATGCGAAAGCAAGATGTAGAGTGCATATTTAGAGTGATTATAAAGACCTCTTTGGGAATACTTAGCAACTATGATGAGATACTTCAGTAAAGTGGAAACCCAATTTTATGGGGTTCTTATTTCTGTTAATAAAAAAATTATATATATAAAGTTGTACAATATGCAATTTTAAAAATATCAATACTTCTACCTATTGTTTAGTATAAGAAATAACTTTGATGCTCCTATGTGTCACATCTCATAATAGCTTCCTCTCCCTCCCCCTTTAGAAGTACCTTCTTTCCTTCTTTGGTATTGTGATGCATGCCTGTAGCTCTAGGACTTGGGAGGCCGAGATGGGAAGATTGCTGTGAGTGTGAGGCCAGCCTGGACTACACAATGAATTCAAGGCCAGCCTAAACTACACAGCGAGAACATGTCTCAAAAAAGAAAAGAAAAGAAAAGAAAAGAAAAGAAAAGAAAAGAAAAATAACCTCTGTTCTGAATTTTTTGGTTATAATTTCCATGTTTTTCATTTTTATGTACATTAATGACAAATGGTTAGTTTTTGGATTTTGAGCTTTATTTTAAGTGGAATTATATGTATGTGGTATGTCTTTTGACTTTCCTTTCCCTCTTCTTCCTTCCTCCTTATCTTGGCTTATATTATGATTGTGAAATTTATCTAGTCTATGTTTTATGTAGTACTTCATAAGTAGTAAGATACTCTACCTGTAGGAAAACAGCACACTTTTTTTTTTTAAAATGTGATACTGGGAATTAAAGCTAGGCCCTTCACACTGAGCTACATTCTCAGCCCTTTTTATCTTTTATGTTGACATAGGGTCTCATTAAGTGGCTGAATTGCCCAGGCTGGCCTCAAAATCTGGTCTCCCAGACTGCTGGTATTACACATATGTGCTGCCATGCCTGGCTACAAACAGTATGCTTAAGGAAGCCACACATAAGAACATATCTTAGAACTTTGAAAGGTGTTATTAGATAATGTTCTTCTTTGTTTTCTTAGATATGCCTTTATTTTCAAGTCAGTTTTCACTTCTTTGGATTGGTGAAAGATAAACTAAGGATTTTTTTAAAAAGGCATATGGAAAAATTATAAACTACAGATATAACGTAATTATTTCTTTGGAACTCCTAAGATTGACATTTCAACTTCTTTTTATTTTGTAGTATTGGTATGGAGATCAACTATCAAAGTAATTTCAAACTCAGTAAAACTGAGAAGTTCTTAAGGAAACAAATTAAAGCCAGGCATACTTTGCTGAGACATGAAGGTATTGAGGCAGTATCATATGGCACTCAGGTGGCCTAAAAACTCTTCTTGTTATAATTTTAACATAAATGTACTGCTGTTAATGTATTATGTTAATATTTTGAATAATTGCTTAAGGCTGCAACTGGTCCAACATGTGTTTTATCCATATTAAGTATACCTATGATAAACCTTTAAACTTTGTATTCTGGGTTATGTGCTAACCTGTAATTTGTTTTGCTCTGTATTTGCAGTGCTGGGGTGGTGGTGTTTGAACTCAGCATCTTGAGCTTGCTAGGCAAGCACCCTACCAATGTATGCCTGCAGCCCCTTAACCTGTAATTTGAATTTTTATTGATCATACTGACTGAACTGGGGGAAGTTGTGGGTATACATAAGTTATAACTCTGTACAAGTTTTTCAGTTGATAAAGCATACTGGTATGTTATTATATTTAATTCCCTAAAATCTTTATGAGATAAGTGAGAAAACTAAAGTTTTAAAAGGTTGTGTGTTCATTGACATAAAATAGTAAGTGACTGAATAGAAATACAAAGGTGTTTCTTCTGTATCCTAATATAATCTTTGTGCTGTTCCCAAACTGACCTGTATTATAAAGTATTTTGGTTATGTTCTCCCAAACATTTTTTATTTATTAGGAGTTACTTACAAAGCCTTTTCATTTTTTGATGTCAATAATTAAATGAAATAATATATGAGAGACTGAGTTTGCCTGTGTTATGATTTAGATACTACACTTGATCTTAGCCAAAAGGCTGAGAAACGATGTGTTATAATTTAGAAACTCACTTGTTTAAACATGAGCATTACCTTTTCACTTTGGCTTTCTTTGTTTAGAAGTAGGGTATAATGTGCAGTATATATAGTATGCAATATATTTTTTAGTCCACTAGATGGTTAGATTTTAAAAAAGAATATGTCACAATATTTATAGACTTAAAAATACTTCATGAGTATAAGAAAGTCTTATGGGATACTTTTTGGTTCATAAAGTTACAGAGTAAGAGTGGGTAAGAAGTTTATGTTTCATCTAATAGGGGGCCAAAGGTACACACAGGTAGAGCTGGTAAAATGTAGGTGTGTTGATTCTCAGGCGAGTACTCTTTCTTTAAGTTTATCATGTTGTCTCCTGTGCTGCCTCATATTTTAGGAGTAAACAGTGTGTTGATGGGTGTTTGAGTTTAACAGATAAAAGATTGATATTCAGATATTAAAGATTTTAGGGAATTTAAGTCAAATTCATGTTAAAAAGGATGGGATAGGTAATAGATTTGGTATGTTTGCACTTGGCCAAGAGCCACTCAGGCTGAGGTATTCAGAAGGTTAAACTCAAATATCCTACTCACATCTCCTCCAGCGTAGCATGGTTTCTTAATTACAGGAGTCAGAGTGTAAGAAAACAAGGGGCTAAATTCCACTACTTCTGAAGCTCTGTCTTTAGGGTCCCGAGAAGCTATAATCTGATCTTTATAGCCTCCAAAGTGGCCTCTAACCTGCACTTTGATTATTTTTCTCCAGAATACTTTTAAAGGAAAAGAATACAATTTTAGAGGGATTTATAGTTGTGTTTTACTCATCCATGGGGAACAGATATTCTTTTAATGATGTGTTATAAGGATTGCTGCCTCTGCACAAACTTATAGCATTAGATTTTGGGGGGTTTTCTTTGTTTTTTTTTTAAAGTGGTATATATTAATTTTACAAAGTATTTTGTATCGTTGTGCCATTTTCATACATGTGTGTAGCATTTTTATGTATTATAAGATTTTTCTAGTCTGTTTCTCAAATTGGCAGAACTGAAGCAAACTTCAAAACAATCTGAATTTTCTACTCTTTTTACTTGGAAATTTATTGGATGAACAATTGTAAATAAAACCATTATTATATTTAATTATATTGTGTAACTTATGTGTAATGGGGAGAATGCTGCTCCTTTCCCTCCCCAACCACATTCTTTTAGTGTAGTTTACTTTTAGAGTTGCCCACAATTCACTTGGAAGGCATCTTTGAGTGCTGATACTGTTCCTCAGGTTATACCTCATCGTCTGTCATTCCTAGATGGGGCAATCGACTCGACATTTATGATATGTTCGTAATCTCTTAGTGTGATATTGTGAAATATGTATTTTATCTTTGTCCAGTTCCTGACATACAGTACTAAAATTCCTGGAGTCTCTGAAGTGAAAAGAATGTCTTTTTTGTATTTAATGAAACTACTGGTGGCAGGGGTGGCTTAATATTTTCTGAATGGGGGCATGTCACTGGAGAGACCAAGACATGATTGGAGAATTGGGGCTTTCAGTCCCACTCCCTCCTAGGGGCAGTGATCTAATCAATCATACCTGTGTAATGAAGCTTGCATAAAAACCCACAGGACAGCATTCTGAGGGGCTTTTGAATGCTTGAATGTGTGCAGATTGCTGGAGGGTGGACTACTTAGAGAGGGTATGGGAGCTCTGCATTCCTTCCCATAACCTATGTAACTGTCCTTTGTAATACCACTTATAATCATTGGTTACTGTAAGTAAAATATCTGCTTGAATTCTCTCAGTTACTCTAGCAAATTAATCAGACTTCAGGAGGGAGGCCGGAAATCCTGATTAATAACCATTCTGTTGAAAGTATAGGTGACAACTTTCTTTCTTCAATGGCACTGCTGGAGAATCTTCTGCAGAATTAATTTATTGCTAATGTGGAGAAATTCCACAGATTTTCATGACTAGAAGTCACAGAATTAGTCTCTATTGTGTTGTACTGATGTGTGAGAATAGGAAAAAGCACTTTGGTTTAATTTTTCCCCCTGTCTCTCAGACATATATTTAGGGATATGGAAAACTTTTTGTAACTGGCTAGATGTAACCAAATTATTTTGTTATTTTAATTAAATGGCCACATTGAGGTCCAAGGCAAGCCAGTTATGAGGCTAAATTTTATACTATATAACACATTATTATAATAGTTTTATTATGTGTATACTTGCATATTTATTATGTGTATACTTGCATATTTATACTTGCATAGAGTTTAGTGATGATTTTATTGCATCTTTTCAATCACATTATAGGCATTCTCATTTTGTATAATAAAACTAATACAATATATACTAATCTTTAGTGTAGTATAAATCAGGGATTAGCATACTACTATCTTCAGAACAAATCTAACTCATGCTAAGAATGGGTTTCACATTTTAAAGGCTTTCTAACATATAAAATCAAGACTGTGTTACAGAAACCTGTGAAGTTTTAAAATATTTATTATCTGGTTCTTTTCAAAACAACTACCTACATTAGTACAAATGAAGAAATTGATGAGTGTAGATCATCTATGATTTACTTTTGGTTTATTACATTTTTAGAAGTCATGGTCATAAAACAGTCTTTATAGTGTGTAGAAAATGATTTTTAAGTATAGAGACCATAAAGTCACCAGTATAAACACCGGAATAAAGAGGGAACCTCCATACAAACCTGGTATTGGACTAATAACAAAAAGTAAGCATAAAATTTACAAAGGAATACTTTTCTTTGTAAACTGACTAAATTAAATTAACTTACAAAGACAGGAAAATTTCATATTTTGTGTTCATCAATACTTATAATTGACTTTTCTTGGTGCCAGACCTTTTTAGTAAACATGGTGTAATGGTTAAACTAAAAAGTGTGGATTCTGGAAAATAACATAAATAGGTTTGAAACTCAATTCCCCTAGTCACTCCCTTAAGCCAATTGTTCTGCTATTCAGTTTTTTTCTTTATAAGGTAGGGTTCATTACTCAAATGAATTCACAGATATTCCTTGTTTAATGACCTACCTGTTTAATGACTGCTTGGATTTATGATCTGCACATGGACTTACATCACAGGAATATGAGCAGTGAAGCAGGCTTCTTTTACAGTATAGTACTGGAACTTTTGCTAATTGTACTGTACAATGCAGTACTGAAGTTGGCTTTTTTTTGGGAGGGTACCTGGGATCGAACACAAACTGTGCACTTGCAAGACAGGTGCTTATGCTGCTGAGCTAAATCCCCAGCAGTACCGAAGTTTTATGCTGTTACACATTACAGTACTGCATATAAGAGTTATACAAATAAAAGCAAGCTCATCAATTTGGAGTTTCCTTTCACCATTTCATTGTTCTGAATATTGCATTATACACCATGTACAATTTCTCATTTAGCAACCAATTCAATGAATGACCTAGTTGCAGGAGTGTAACTTGGTCATTAAACAAGGGACATCTGTACTTTGTTGTGAAATTTGTGGGGCTTAATTAAAAGAATATAGAACATTTGTTCTCTGGCAAAAAGCAGGTATTATGTAAGTACTTATATTTTTTTCCCCATTCTTACTCTATTTCTGAAAAATATAGTCTTTTAATTTGCTTTTATGGTTATTAAGAAATGAATATTTTATGAATAGGCTATGTAAAATTAAATGTTATTCATAACGTGGGAGTACTTCTTAGTTCTAAAATATTTAATACATTAATTTGCAAATTTTGCATGAAATTAGCAAACCAAATCACCACTAGAACACATCTTTTCTTTTTAATTACATTTTTGCAGAAATGTTATTTTGTAATAATCCTATTTAATTTTACTTGAAAATAAACAGGTTGGTATCAGTTGCTCATGTTGCTTTCTTTTTTTGTTTTTTCAGAGCCTGGTTGTTGCCAATGGTGGTTTGGGTAATGG
>PVLA01019085.1:0-13041 GCA_004027455.1 Hydrochoerus hydrochaeris
TTTGTTGAAGTCTCTCTTCACTCACTCTGTGGGCTTCAGTTCTTGCTTCAGATCCTTCCTTGGTCCAGGGGATGCAATTTCCATCTTCTTTTCTTCCTTGAGATGCTATATTCCAGCATCTGGATGTTGACTCTCAGAGAGGCTCTGTCACTGCTGCTTAACACTTTGCCATCTTGGTGCTCCCTGACATTTAGATTTTGATCTATTTTAAGTTTAGCTTAAACATGGTGAGAAATACAGATTTAGGTTCAGTCTTCTGCAAGTGAATAGCTAGTTTTCCCAGCACCATTTGTTTAAAAGGCTTTCCTTCAGCATAAGTTTTTATCTTTTTTGTCAAAGATCAGATAGTTGACTATGCTTGAAGTATTCTGCATTCTGCCCCATTGATCTACTTGCATTGTTAGCCAATGCCATACTGTTTTTATTACTATAGCTTTGTAGTATAACTTGAAGTCTGACTTCCTCCTGGATTTTTCTTGTGGCACAGGATTTTTTTGCTAATCTGGATCTCTTATGGTCCCATTTCAATTTAGAATGATTTTTCTCTCATTATGTGAGGAGTGTTATTTGGTATTTTAATTTTGATTGCATTAAATATGTGTATTAGATGTGACTGTCTCATCACTTTGACTATATTGATTCTACCTATCCAGAAGAGGAGATATCTTTTTCTTTTCTGTTGTCCTGTTTGAGCTACTTTTTCAGAATATTGTAGCTTTCATTGTGAAACTCTTTCACTTCTTGGTTTGGATTTGTCCTGATTTTTTCCTTTCCTTTAAAAAGCTCTTATTTTTTTCTCATTATCCAGCTGTTGTTTTCCAGGTGACTGTATTCTAGGTGGTGCAGAGACTTTATTGTGTTACTAATGGCTACTCTGTTACTTTGGTCAATTTGATATTATACCACTTTTAAATGACCTTAATAGTACTGGCTCATAATAATACTATCAGTAATACCAGAGGTCACCCATAAGTGGAGCAAACATAAGTAATTTGGTTTTATCAGCTACTTTTTCAGCCAAAAGTGTGTTTTGTGTGATAGTTTTCTAGCCCCAATAGATCTCCATTTAGATTCCATTCTTTAAAAATATTATTTTAAAATAAAATGACATGTTAGAAGTTTTCTCAACTTCCAAAAGAAACCTTTATCCTTTATGTATAATAGTAATTTATGAAGTCATTAAACAAATCCAAATATGTTATCTTTTTATAACCCTGAATAAATCAAGGACACTTGAACTCATATCTAGTAACAGATGTTCTTATGAACATTTGTAAAGTTTACTTTTATTTATTTTTATGTACTCATGGTACAAATTAGATTGCTTACGAGAACCAAAGAATAGCATAGTTAAAATTTCAAGCTATATATTATGTTTTGTTTAATAATGAAAAACATTACTGGAAGAAAAAATGGATATTGCATTTATAGGTTCAATTTTTTTTTTGAGACATGTTCTTGGTTTCTACTTGAGGATGTCCCTGAACTCATTATAGACTGTAGGCCAACTTCAATCCTCCAGCCTCGGTCCCATGTGTGCAACATCATGCCCAGTTTACAAAGCCAAATTTTAAGATAAGCATTTTTATTGAGTAACAACCTGGATAAAAACTTGTCTCCAATTTTAAAGTCATTGTTAAAAAACTCTTTTCTTACCAACTCTTCTAAATTAGTTCACTGTTAAACCCTGTGAATACAAAGCATTTGGACTAATATCATGAGTGTCTATTTACTTATGAAGCAAGTTAAATAGATCTTTAGTAGAATAAAATATACTTGAAAGCTAACATGGAGGAATATGTAATGGCTTAAATCATATAACCCATATGTTACCAAATGTTAAGGTTCTTTTTCAAAATTTAATTTATTGGTTCACTTTTGAAATACATAATATTTATATTCATCATAGAGAATTATACCTGTACATATTATAATTAATTATTTTTCCTAGATCCCTCAATCTTTCCCCTCTCTATTTACAAAATCTTATTCAATTGTTTTCCATTCATTCTTTTTATTTTTTAAAAGTTTTATTCTTTCCTTCTCTCTTTCTCTCCTTCCATGTTTTCCTTCCCATTTGACCATTTTCTTCCTATTTACCAATGTCTATTGCAATGTCTATTGCAACCCATGCAACTCCTGTGATTTCTGGAGTTAGGAACATGAAGGGTGGTGAGAAGGTGAAGAAATAAGGATGAGACACAGAAAGCTGAGATCAGGTGGAGCTCTTTGTCTGGATGAGAGGAAAGGACTACCCCCTCCCCACCGTAGGGATGTTTCTTTATACATTTAGCAACTTAATGTCACATGACACTCCATTGCCTAGTCATTAACATAAACAGCCACCTAAGGGCCTGATGTTTTGGAGGTTGAAGTTATTTTTTTCTGAAGCTCTCCCCAAGTGGTCTTTGTTCTTGAACTCAACTGGCTGGTTCCTGCAAGTGTAGTCAATTTCCAGCTTCCACAGTTCCCTACATATCTGTCTTTTTTGTTTTGAATTTTTGAGTAATGGATAGTCAGTTGAAGCTGGGGGAGCTGTGTTTGAAAAACTCTGTAGAAGATCCTTTTATTGTTGAACCATTTCCATTTTGAATGAACTTACTCATTTAGGCTAAAGATTTTCAGTCCAAGGATATTAAGTCCCTGCATTTAGCAATTGAAACAATTACAGTCCAATTAATCTGTAACAGTAGTCAGTTATAAGTGTAGCCAGCAACTGTCAGAAGGTATTAGTGATTTGAGGTTTTTTTTATAGCTAAACTTTCCTATGGCATTGTATTATGCCTCTTAAATTTGTGTTTTTCTGTAGGATGTTCAAGACCGAGTTAAGGTGAAACCTGTATTAAATATAATGCTTCTTGCCATCTATCAAGGTCAGTTAAGTTCCCTCAGGAATACCTTGGAGCCATGCACAGCACCTCTTAGCTCCTCTGTCAGTGTCAGGAATACCTTGGAGCCATGCACAGCACCTCTTAGCTCCTCTGTCAGTGTCAGCCATCTGCATGAATCATGGCCATTGCTCAAACAGGTTGGTTTATGTGAAATCTTGGGAGACTTTTTCTGTTGGTGACTCTCCTTAGGCACACTACACATAAATGATTGCATTTCTCCATGGACTCATAATTTTCTTTTTCTTTCTTTTTTTTTTTTTTCTTATTGTACTGAACATGGAACTCATAACATTGTGCTTGCCAGGCAGGTGCTTATGCTACTGAGATAAATCTCTGGCCTTCATAATCTTGATCAGAGGACCAGGGACTCACTGTGTATAGAATGATGCAGCAGAGGTTCTATTATATCCTGGGTTCTCATTGACCCTGGAGGGTTAGGACCAAAATATTGACTATCCTCTATTTCTCTAATTTTTGGTCTCCAAACATCAGTTATTGAACATCCAGAAGAAAAAATTGGTAACTGCACAGTGTAGAAGAAGCAGTAAGCTTAACATTACTATCTTATCTAAATATCAAACATGATAGAACATAAAATGGAACTGTTATTTCTGACTAATCATGGATGTTTAACATTTGGATCCCTATAGAATGTTAACAAATATTTACACATTTTACACAGAAAATTAAAAATCAAAGCCAATATATGTTACAGCATGACAATCAAGATGACATTTTGAAACAAACCTAAATTTCCATTTTGACAAAAAATACCCCATTTTAGTCAATCATCCTTACCTAATATATAAGAAGTTTTTATCTAAATTCTTCACCTTTAGTGTGATGTACATCTCATAAAATTTTGTTAAAGGCAGTAGTCTGAATCTGAAACAAGTCTGTCACCATAAAAAAATCCTTGTTTTACATTCTAGAAGATCTGTTCATCTGGTGGTATGAATATATTAATCCACCATGAGGTTAATAATAAGAATTTGTCATAACCATATGAAAACCTTTGTATCAGGGCATCATTAAAAACCTTATAGTTTAGAAAATTTAATCTTTTGACAATGAACAGTGTGAACATATTACAGTAATATATTTTTGTAACTTTATTTGGGGTGTCTCCCATAAGGTTATGGAGATCACTGGGGCCTCCCATGAATAAACAAGAACTGGTTAATGTTACTAGGAATCTGTTTTCTTATTCATCATTTGGAGTCCTGTCCAATAATCTTTCCAAGTGTGAAAGGTCTGCTTAGTTACTTTAACAAATTTCTTATGACCTCTGAGAGAAGCTATTTTGATATTATTATGACCAGCTGGCAACTTGGGCAGAAGCATGCTTTTTAAATCTGTAACCCAAATTATATTATGAACAAATGATCCAAAAATGCAAAAGAAAAAGAAAGAAAAATTGTTTATCTCAAACAAAAAAGAATAGCTATTCATGGATATGACAAGCAGACCAACAAGACAGGTTTGAGCCTGGAGCCACACCGTATTGTTACAGGCAGCTGAGTTAGTTGGGAATATGATAGGCAATCAGACAGGGTTATACCCTCAAGTGAGCTGGCACAGAAGACCAAATGTCTGGTGACCTTGGAGGAGACAGACACCTCCCACTGTGGGCCAGATCCCAAGACAGAAGGCAAAACACAAGCAACCACACCCTAAGTATAAACATCAGGGGTTGATATTCTAAATAAGTATGGATCATCTTAATGAAACCAGGATCATCATCCCAACTCCCTACAGGATGTGTCACTGCTCCATAAGAATGCCTGCTCACTATGTGACTCGCTTTCCCATTTGTCCCTGATTTGGTCAACTTTACCTAAACAATGAATCTTATTAGCTGACCATAGTTCTGTTGCATCTCATGCCCACTTAGCCAGTTCCCATGTTTTCCCCATCATGGACCTGTGGCTTTGATCTATCAAAGTCCCTAGAACAGACAGTATCTTTGGCAACCCCCTTGGGAACCCTGCTGTCTCTCCTGTCTTTCTCTCAATAAATATATTCTGCTCCTAACCTCCATTGTTCCTAAAATTCAGTCTTCAATTTTAGAGAACATGAACTCCTCCCAGACATCTAGTAGGCTGAGAGTTTCATTCCCCTATATCAGTCCCAACAAATTCATAACCAATAAGATACTTTCTAATCAAAATGCACAAAAATAAATACAGGAATCAAGAATACAACAGACATTTCTGTATATATCTGTGGTTCTTGAGAACCATTTTGTCCCATATTTTACACTTTTTATGGGCTCAGTATGGATAATACTGCTGGAATCAATACTTGAAGATATCAATCTACTTTTGGGCTCAATACTGATGCTGTCAATGGGCTCAGTACTGAGGATATCCATACATCTCTCTCTCTTTTGTGTGCATATTGGAGATGTCCTCACCTGCTAAATGATGAGTTTCCTCATACCTGGAGTATCCATTTGGGAACCATTTGCCATGATCTGTGCAGTTCTTGAGATCCCTGGAGTGAGTACTATGAAGGGTGGTGAGAAGGTGAATAAAGATGATACACAGAAAGCTGGAATCAGGTGAAGCCCTTTCTCTGAGGGGAGGAAAGGAAATGCCTCCTCACTGTATGGACATTTATTTACACATTTAGCAACTTGATGTCACATTACACCCCACTGCCTGGAAATCTACATGCATGGCAACCTAAGGACTTGATGTTTGGGGGGTTGAATTTACTTCCTTCTGTGGCTTGCTTCAGGTAGTCATTGTTATCGATCCAGCTGGCCAGTTCCTGCTGGTGTGGGCAATTTCCAACTTCAATGGCTTCCTACAATCTATCATCTCTTTTGGTCCTTATTTACCTTTTGAATGTCTCACAGAAGAGAATGCGAAATTTAAACATGTTTCTGATTTATTTCACTTATGAATATGGTCTTAAGGTACATCCATTTAAAAAATTTTTTTAAATTTTGTTACTGAGGATCAAACTCACAACCTTGCACTTGCCAGGCAGATGCTTTGCCACTGAACTATATTCCTGGCCCCTTTTTTGTTTTACTTTTGAGCCAAGTCTTCATTGCATAGTTCAGGTTGGTCTTGAGTTCACTAGGTAGTCCTAAAACTCATAGTGATCATTCTGCCTCAGGCTTCTGTGTGCTGGGATTACAGAAGTGAGCCACCATGTTTGGCTTGAGGTGCATCCATTTCTCTAGAACTGACTCAACGTTATCACTCTTTCTATCAAAATAGTAGTCCATTGTATATCAAAATCACATTTAAAAATCCATTCATAGACATGGGGTTTTTTTTTTCAAATCCATTTTGTCTCAAAGAAAAAAAAAATGAAGCCAAATTTCAGAACACAACATTTGGATATGGGGTACTTTTGAAACAGTGGTGTGTGTATACAGCTGTGGTATAATGCTTTTAAATGTTTGGGAAAGATACCTAGAAGGGATATAACTGAATGAAATGGAACTTCTAGCTTTAGTCTTTTGAGGAATCTCCATACTAATTTCCATATAGGTTGTACCAATTTATACTCCCACAGGCAGTGGGAGTATAAATCCCTACTGCATTTGTTATTTGTTGATTTCTTGATGACAGGCATTCTTCCTGGAGTGAGATAGAATCTCAGCATTGTTTTAATTTGCATTTCATGAATTACCAGTGATGTTGAACATTTTTTCATGTATTTATTTCTTGTTTGTACTTCCTCATCCAAGAAGTGTCAATTCATTTTAGAGGCTCATTTTGGATTGTCTTGGTTACTTTTCTCTCATTGCTGAGACAAAATATCTGTTCCCCAAAGTGAAGGAAGGAAAGGTTTGTTTAGCTCACAGTGTTTGGATGTTTCAGTCCATAATCAGCTGGCTCTAAGGCAGCGTAGCGTGGCTAAGGGCCAACTGTTCACGGCAGCCACAAGCAAGAAGATGAGAAAGGGCAAAGCTCGCCCACTTTTCTCCCCTATATTGCCTCCTGCTTACCCCTGGGTGGGTGTAGCACTCACACTACCAATCCCAGTGCTGGACAATGAACCAATCACAAGTGCTAGACTCAGTCACCTCCACTTCTTCATGAGGCTGTGGGAAGACATTTAAGCAAACACAACAGATTGGGTCTTTAAATTTGGGGAGTCTTATTATTTTGAGTTCTTTATGTATTCTGGATAGTAGTCCTTTGCTGAGGAACAGCTGGTTAAATTTTGCTATTTTGTGGGCTGTCTCTTCACTCTGTTGGTGGTTTCTAAAAGGTCTTTAATATGATTTAATACCAGTTATTAATTTTTTTAATATTTCCTATATGATCTACCTTTTTTTCATAAAGTCTTTGCCTAAACCTATGTCTTCAAGGATTTTACTTGTTCTGTCTTTCAGAAGATTGTTTCTGTTTTAATGTTTAGGTCTTTGAATCATTCAATTTTAGTTTAATGCATGGTGCAAGATATTGGTCTAGGTTTAATCTTTGGCTTGTGGAAAACCAGTTTTCCCAGAACCATTTATTAGAAAGGCTGTTTCTCTCACAGTGAACATATTTGGCCCATTTGTCAAAGATAAAGTAGCTGAGTGTGTTTGGAGTTGTTTCTGTATCTTCTCTTCTATTCCATTGACCCTATGTCTTCTTCGTTTTTTTGTGCCAGTACCCTGCTATTGATATCATTGTAGCTTTGCAGTATAATTTCAAGTCAGGCATTGTGGATGCCTCCTCTTTACCTTTGCTGCTCAGAATCTCTTTTACTATTCTAGGTCTCTTCTCCTTCCGTAAGAATTTTGAGATTGTTTTCTCTAGTTCAATGAAGTATGCTATTGATATTTTTGTTAGAGTTGCATTAAAATAATTTTGAAAACATGGTCATTTTCACCATAGTCTACCCATGAACATGGAATACTTTTTCATTTTCTGATATCTTCTTCACTCTCCTTTCTCAGAGTACTATAATTTTCAACATGAACTTCTTTAACTTCCTTCATTAGATTGGATGCTATTGTAAAGGTTATTGTTTCCCTGATCTCTTTCTTAGTGTTTGTTATTTGTGTAGAGGAGTGTTATTGAGTCTTGAATGCTGACTTGTATCCTACTCTGCTAGTGAATTTGGTTATTAAATCTAAGAATCTTTTGGAGGAGTCTTTGGGATCTTCTATCTAGAGTACCTTGTTATCCACAAATAATCATAATTTAACTTCTTTTTCTTCTATTCATATTCTTTTTACTTCTTTCTCTTGTCTAATTGTGTGGTTAAAGTTTTCAGAGCCACACTGAATAGCATGGGTGACAGTGGGTATCCATGTCCTTTTCCTGATTTTGGAGTGAAAGATTTCTGGTTTTGACCATTCAGTCTAATTTTAGCTGTTGGGTTGTCACAGATGTCCTTTATCAGGTTGAGAAAAAGACCTTCTATTCTGATTTATGTGTATCTTTTTTTAAATCATGAATAGGTGTTGGACTTTTTGAAAAATTTTTCAATCTGTTGAGATGATCATATGGTTTTTATCCTTGGATCTGTTAATATAATGTGTTACATGTATTGCTTTGTATGTTGAACCATCTGTGCATCCCTGGAATGAATCCTAGTTGATGACAAATTATGACATCATCATAATTTGCTTCATTCTGTTTGGTATTATTAATTTTTCATTATTTTGAAGGTAGTAAAATACAACAGAATAAGACGGAATAAAGTCAATAGAGTCTTAGTGCAGTGAAATTGGTACAGGACTTCACAGCAGGTTACTGGAATAACAGTAATAGGTACCATAGTCTATCTCCTTATCTTCACAATAGTTGTTCTTTCAATCAGGTATAGCAAAATCACACCAAATACAGAGCATCATAAAACCTATCAAAACAGAGTACTGAATAGAGCAATACAATTAATCAAAACAAAGCAAAACAGTGATAACAGTATTCGCCTTCAAAGAGATGGTAGAAGGAAATCCCTCATATTTGCTATATTGCATACAGTCATCCTCCCAAGAGATGCTCAGACGTCTGGCTCCAATTTGCTAAGGTGTGAGAAGGATGTTTGATTCTCAGCCCATGTGCTGGTAGGCTCATGGCTGCCTACCAGAGAGGCTAGTGGGTTGCTTTTTTGCACAGCGTCCTAAGTTCCAACACGGTGCAGATCTTGGGAGATGCTGATTGGTTGGTTCTCCCCCTGGGTCACCTGCTACTCGCTTGAGCCATGGCTGAGTACCAGGGGGGTGAGTGGGTTGCTTTGTTGCCCGGCACCCTAAGTTCCAACATGGAGTGGATCTCAGGAGATGCTGGGTGGCTGGTTCTCTCCCTGGGTCAGCTGCCACTTGCTCAAGCCACAGCTGCTTACCACGGGGGCGAGTAAGTTCCTTTGTTGCCCAGTGCCCTTGATATATTATTGAGGATTTTTGCATCTATGTTCCTTAAGGAAATTGGCCAATAGTTTTCAATGTTATTATTTATAAGTATTATGTAAGCTTTGAGCCTAATAGTTTTTTCCTTGTAACATTGTAAATGAATTGGAAACCCTTGAATATTTGTATAACCAATGTTTAGTTTTTTGGTGTTCTTATGACAATTTTAGCCTTAAATTTATCTTTCTATCTAAAATTAAATGTGATTTGTTAGTTGCTAAATGACATCTCCAGACTCTCTGAAATCTCTATGAGTCATTTAATTTTTTTTATTTAAGAGAAAAAATTACAGAAAAGAAAAGAAAAAAGAAAAAGAGACAAAATAAACAACAGCAACAACAAACCCAAAACAATAACAGTATAGATTTTCAAAAACAAGATGATAGGAATAGTTGTAGTATTGCATATTGTTACCTTCAAAAGAATTGCTTAGGTTACCAGATATAGACATGCAAAATTGTTACAATCCTATGAGTATTAACTGTTGTTTTCCAAGAACTAAAAGAATTAGTTGTATAGTCATCTTAGCCATTTAACCTATATATACCAATTTGTCTTTTTCACTTTCCTTTCTTTCCTACTTTCCCCTATCCCACTTACTTTTCCTCTTTGAGCAGTTTCTTCACCTTACGAGATGATTATTGTAGGTTTTGTTCTTTATTTGCTTTTTCAGTTTCTAACACTAGGGAGACAACATGGTATTTACACAATGAGTTTGATTTATTTCACTTATGATAACCATCTCAAGTCACATCCATTTATTTATAAAAGTCTCAATGCAATCTTTCTTAGTCACTGTATAGGACTCCATTGTATAAAAAACCCACATCTTTTCTATCCATTCCTTTATTGATGAGCACTTGGTTTATTTCAAAGATTTGGTTATTACAAGTTGTGCTGCTGTAAACACGGGTGTACATATATCTCTGTGGTATGATGTTTTCAATTCTTCTGGGGAAATGCCCAAAAGTAAGATGGCTGGGTCAATTGGAATCTCTAATCCTCATTTGTGAGGAACCTCCACACTGGTTTCCACAGTGGTTGTACCAGTCTATCCTCCCACCAACAGTGCAGAAGGATTTTGTTTTCCCCACAACCCGTCCAGCATTTGTTATTGATTGATTTCTTGATCTTGGCCATTCTCTCTGGAGTGAGATGGAGTCTCAGTGTTGTTTTAGTTTGCATTTCTCTAATTACCAATGATGGTGAATGTTTGTCACATATTTATTTGCCATTTGTATTTCTTCATCTGAGAAATGTACATTCATCTCAGATGCCCATTTTTGGATTGGATCTTTGAATTTTGGGGGCCTTTTAAAAATTCTTTAAATGTTCTAGTTAGAAGTCCTTTGTCTGAGGGACAGTTGACTAAGACAATTTTGCAATTCATGGGTTTTCTTTCCATTCTGTTGGAGATTTCTTTTGACATGCAAATGTTTTTAATAAGAGGAGATTCCAGTTGTTAATTCTGGGAAGGATTTCCTGCACAGTTTGATTTTTATTCATGAACTCTCTGCCTAACTTTATGTCATCAAGACTTCTACCTACTTTATCTTTGAGCAGTTTTAGTTTTTGTATTTTAATATTTAGACCTTTGATCCATTTTGACTTTATTTTAGTGCATGGTGATGCACATGTATCTAGTTTAATTTTTGTTATATGGAAAGCCAGTTTTTGCAGCACAACTTATTAAAGAGGCTATTTTTCTTCCAGTGAATATGTTTGGCACCTTTGTCAAAGATGAGCTGGCTGCATGTGTTTGTTGTGGCTGTATCTTCTATTCCATTGATCTTCAGGTCTGTTTTTATTTCAGTACCATGCTCATTTTATCATAGTAACTTTGTAGTATAATTTCAAGCTGGGGATTGTGATGCCTTGCCTTTGTTGCCAGAATTGCCTTTGTTATTCTAGGTCTCTTCAGGTTCCCAATGAATTTAGGAGTGATTTCTCTAGATCTAAGAAGTATGCAAATGGTATTTTAATTGGAATTGCATTAAATCTCTATAACAATTTTGGGAGAATGGCAATTTTTACAATTTTTGTTCTTCCTATTCATGAATGAGGAATGATTTTCCATTTTTCTGAAATTCTCTTCAATTTCTTTTTTCAGAATGATTTTCCATTATAGATCTTTTACTCTTTGATAAAATGATTCCTACATATTTAATTTTTCTTGGATGCTACAGCAAACAGTGTAGTTTCCCTTATTTGTCTCTCAGTGAGTTTGTTGTTTGCGTAAAGGAATGCTCTTGATTTTTGAGTGTTGACCTTGTATCTAGCTACATTACTGAATTTGGTCATTATATCTAGAAGTCTTTCCATGGAATTTTGGAAAATATATTTTAAAGGATTTTGGAATATATTTTAAATAGAGAGATTGGCCTATAATTATCTTTTTTGGTTGGGTCTTTCTCTGGTTTTGGTATTAAGGTAATACTTGCTTCCAGGAATGAGTTAGGGAGACTTGCTTCCCTTTCAATTTCACTGAAGAGTTTGAGGAGTGCTGGCATTAATTCTTCCCTAAATTTCATGCAAAACTCAGCAGTGAATCCATCAGGACCTGAGCTTTTCTTTATTGGTAAGTTTTTCATTATATTTTGAATTTCATGAAGTGAAATTAGGTTGTTCAGCAGTTTTATGACTTCTTGACCCACTTCTGGTAATTCGTGTTTCTAAGAATCTGTCTATTTCTTCTGTGTTATTGAACTTATGAGAATAAAGTTTTTCAAAGTAGGTATTGATGATCTCTATTTCCACAGGGCCTATAGTGATTTCACTCTTCATTGCTTAATGTATGGATTTGAGTCATTTCTTACCTCTTTTATTTGTTTATCAATTTTATTTATTATTTCAAAGAACTAACTCTGATTCATTAATTCTTTGTAGTTTGTTAGTTTTAGTTTCAGTTGCATTGTTTTTTGTTCTGATATTTATACTTTCCTCCCTTTTTTGGACTTTGGGATTGACTTGCTCTTCTTTTTCTAGAAGTTTGAGGTGTATAATAAGGTTGTTTATTTGTGCTCATTCCATTTTCCTTATGTGGGAGTTTACTGCTATAAATTTCTGTCTGAGGACTGCTTTCATTGTGTCCCACAGGTTCCTGTAAGTTTTTTTTTTCATTTTTGTTCAGTTGTATATATTGTTTAATTTCTTCTTTAATTTCTTCTGTGACCCATTAGTCATTTGGTAAAGTGTTATTTAATTTCTATGTGTTTATGGGTTTCTATGTGGAATTTTTGGTCATTAATTTCCAATTTTATTGTGTTACAGTCAAATAATGTGCATGAGATTGTTTCAGTTCCTTTGCATTTACTTCAGCCTGTTCTATGGGTTAGTATATGTTCTATTTTAGAGAATGACCCATGTGCAGCTAAGAAGAATGTGTATTCTCATGTTGTTGGGTGGAACACTCTGTACACATCTAGTAGGCCCATTTGTTCACAAATTTGATTCAGTTATGTTATTTGTTTGCTGAGTTTTTGCTTGACTGATTTGTCTCTTTGTCACAATGGGATGTTAGGTCCTCCATTGTAATTGTATTATTTCTTATTTGATTTTTCAATCTATTAAGATTTGTCTTACATAGTTGGGTGCTCCCATATTTGGTGCATACATATCTATGATTATAATCTATTTCTCTTCAATTTTTCCCCTAACAGGTACATTGTGACTTTCTTGATCTCTTTTAATGATTCTTGGTTTGAAGTTCACATTATGTGCAAACAGAATAGCTACCCCTACTCTTTAGTGATTCCTGTCACATGGTGTATTGTTTTTCAA
>PVLA01019086.1:0-13040 GCA_004027455.1 Hydrochoerus hydrochaeris
GGCCCTGGGCCTGGGGAGTTTCCTGCTTGGGGCTGGGGGTTGTTGCCAGGGTTGGCAAATATATATTCCAGCTTCTAAAAAATAAAGGCGGATTCAGATTCACTCACAGACTGGTGTGCAGTGTTTTCTGTCTCTCAATCGCCGACTCCCTGACCACCTTTGGGAAACCCTAGCCCTGCCGCAGCTGGACTCCGGCAAGACACTGTTTTCAATCCTTCATTTACATATACCAGGAAGCCATGAGAATTTTTTGAAAAGACAGTTTATACCTAGTATGATGTCAAGTTAGTTTTTGACAGACAAATGTCCCAATGCCTTACTTTTGTGATGGGAAAGCCAGTCTGGATATATTTTTGATATAAAAGTTCTCTTTCTAAAGGACTATAAATTAGCTCAATTTAAAAAGTAAGGTGTAGGAGCTTAACCCTGCAATAAGGAGGTTCCAATGTCCAGTCCTTAGCCAGATTTACATTCTGTCCTATCAGACTCATCCCTAAAAGGCCATGAATTGTCCCAATTAAAAAAGCAAACAGCAGTTTGAGGAAATCTAGAATATGTTTAAATTACCTACTCAAAAAAATGCCTCCAAGAGTGGTGTGCACCCTTTTGGGGAAGGTACTTTGCCCCCTTATTTTCATTCCCTCAGTTCCACTGTACTCAGTTCCAAAATACAATGTCTCATTTCTCTGAGTGCCTGAATTCCCTTCTTGAGTGTATCCTATAATCTCTATCTTTGCATAATAAACTCTACCCATGCCTCTTCCTGACACACCTGAAAAATTGTTTTTTGGTGATGAGTCTTGTACTAGTGGCACTTCAAAGCAGTGGCTGGCAGCAGCAACAGAGACCTGGACCCAGTGGAGTCAACCTGTGGTATCAGCACATACCACCACTGCAGGGCAGTGGCAGCAGTGCCTATAATCAGTAGCTGCTTGTTTCAGCCTCTAACATCCAGGCTTCTCTGGTGTCATCTGATTACACCAGGATGTCTAGAAGGGTTGCACTTTACCAATTCATGAGTTCCATCTGACTGAAACAGGAGAACTGGCTACTTTCAACACAAGCACAGAGACAGTTGTTTGTAGCACCTGGGAGACACCAAAAACCTCTGTACCTTTTATAACTGTCTCCTCACAAGCAAGGACTAAGGATTAGCAGAGGAATATAGTTACTACATGATCCACCTCTGTTGACTTTCTACTTTTAAAAAAATCTATTCAGTCTCTCTTACAATGTGTGTAACATTTTGCAGCATAAGCTGAATCCATTAAATCTCAGTACAATGAGTTAGACCACCTTTCCCTGGTCTCTTCTCTGTAGAAGTAACTGCAGCTCACCTTTGCCAGGTTACTCTGTGCACATGAGCACTTCACTGTTTTAGCCTAGTAAGCCTAATAAAGTGAAGATAATTAATATATTTATATCCCTGTTTTAGAGAAAGGAAAATGAAGGCTCAGACAAGTTCCCTTACTTGGCCAAGTTAACCCAGCCAGAAAATGTCAGAGCCCAACATGTATCTGCAGAGTTTTCATGCTCAAACTCCCTTCTTAGAATGTGTCTCTGGTAGTGGGCATCAGATGAACCAGAAGCCTGTACAGTCCCCTGGCCACATGGACCCTCACCGATCCTTGGAGGACATGAGACCTACCTGTGTTTCCACAGGGACCATCCCTGCCTGACATGGGATGCCTGCCTGGATGGCACTCCATAATGCCACCCTGCTGCACTGTCCTACCAGATGGGCCCGAAGGTCACAATCTCCACAGAGATCGGCACCTCCCTGGGGGAAATCCTAACGTGAAACAATTGTAGGAAATTCATGTCAGGCCCTAGCAGGTCACTGGCTCCATATTTCTGGGGAAAGAAACCACATGTGGAAGGGTGGTCAGGTCACCCAACACAGCATGTGCAGTGTGGGCACAAACAGCACAGTGCCAGGGCTCATAACAGTCTGCAGCTCTGGAGACTGGAAGGGCACTCACACTCTTCATTCATCAGGCTTTCTCCTTCATTTGGTGAGAATTCTCTAGATCCGCCCTCACCCCCAAGGTCTGAAGACACCAAGGCAAATTCATTGCTTTTTAAATATTCCTTTTGAGTGCAGATTCTCATCTCAGGATCGCCTTTATATACAGGACCCCAGACAGAATCCAAGATAGTCCAAGATGGTAATGAATATCTCGTAACCTTTACGTTGCATTTTTCCTCATGGACTTTCTTTTTGTGGGGTGGGGTTGCAGGACTAGAGATTGAACCCAAAGCCATTCCAGTGAGCTGTAACACCAACCCTTGTTAAGCAATATTGAGACAGGATTTCTCTAACTCTCTAAGTTTGGGCTCAAACTTGTGATTGTCCTTCTTCAGCCTTCCAGTCTGTTGGGATTTCAGATGTTCCCTCTCCTGCCCAGCTATGGCCTCACTAATTTTATCAATTCATTTAAAATAATGTCATGTTGCTATCACTTCTTCATGGAT
Source organism: Hydrochoerus hydrochaeris (assembly GCA_004027455.1). NCBI lineage: Eukaryota > Metazoa > Chordata > Mammalia > Rodentia > Hydrochaeridae > Hydrochoerus > Hydrochoerus hydrochaeris. Next base: position 2,476 of record PVLA01019086.1, read on the forward strand.
TTTGTGGGTTCTCACTAAGGCATCATAGTTATTGCCTTTCCCCTTGAAAAGGGTTTGTGGATGTGGCACCTGCTGTTGCCAGAGAAAGTAACCTATAAAATACAGAAACAACACAGCAATTACACAGCTCTCTTTGGTTCTTCATTCAACAAAAGTACAATGTTTTCCACCAGACTGTTTGCAATTTGGAACACAACTGCCCTTTTCTCTAGAGCTGTGATTCTCAAACTCTAACCTACAGCAGAATCCCCTGAAAGATCTTCTGGACCTCAGATTGCTATACCAGTGCCAGTGAATTGGAGGAAGTGGAGGAGAGGAGGGGGTGAGAGTTAGCAAATGCCACAAGGTCAACACTACAATATGTATCTATTGTTGGTCAGTAGCAAAAATTTCAAAACCACCCATACTCTTACCTGTTTGCTAGGAGCTCCTCCAGCGTCTGCTTGATTACTTCTGAAACCCAATTTCTTCCCAAGAGGGCACCTTCAAATCCTAGGAGCTGAGAAGAGCCACATCTCATGCAGGAGGCAGAAAGACAACCTAAATATCAGCTTCATCTCTAAGGACACCTTTAAACACACATCTCCTGCATAATATGTTGACTCCTAGTGAAAAATAATCTTAACTGAAATGATGTGAGGGTGTGTCTCCCTTCTTTATTTAACCATGTATGCATTACTGACTGTTCTATAACCTCATAATATCAGGATTCCTCAAGAAACAAAATGAGGAAAAATAATTTTCAGCTATTGCTACATAGAAAAGTCTCCATGTTTCTCTTTTCTCTCCAGTGCTATTGAAGACAGGGCCAGGGAAAGTGCTCCAGCTGCCAGCCTGGATCAGGCTCCATGGAGCAGCCATGTTGTGCCCAGTGGGAGTCAGGGCAGTTCATCCTCAGGCCAAGGATTCCAGTTACCTCCTGGATCACTTGGTAAAAGACCTCTAAGACAGTGAAGTCACTCTTCCAGCCTGTGCCTTTGATGGTCTGGAGCAATGTGGCTCTGTCCTCTAGTAGGGAAAGTGACTTCAAGGATCGATTCTAGAATTAATCCTAACAAGAGTACAGGGGACATAGAGACAATGAAAGTGGAAACTCAAAAACACTTTTCAGAGAGGAACAGAACAGAAGGGGCCATGATACTATAATGGAAATTTAAAACTTTGTGCCTCTGCCTGGCTGATACAATAAGATCATGATATGCTTATTCTAGCTGATATAGCAAGGTCACAAGATGTACTCATGCTGTATAAAACCACTAGACCAAATAAAGGGAAAACACACGTGGCTGTTCTGTCTGTGATACCTGGAAAACCTGTAAACACATCCTGTTCTCACCATCCTTTCTTACTGCTTGCTTTTAGTAACTGATGACCAGGACTTTTACCCAATCGTAGACATCCACTCTCTGCTTCTGTACTTCCTGCTTGCTAATCCTATATAAGCCCCAACCTTACTACAGTTTGAGGCTGATGCTTTGGGAGAGATCTCTGCCCACCTGCCAGTGTAATAAATGTGTGCCTTCCTACTCCTTGGTGTGGAGCCTTTTCCTTTTGCCTTGGCACCTGTTCTGCAGCAATACCAACACAGTCAAGCGTCAGAGAGACTAAGCTGCTTCCCCCTCAGCACTCAGGCCCAGCTTTTCCTGAATCCTGAGCCCACAGAGTCACAGAGCTGTACTGGGACCTGGAGTTTTGTTGACCCATCCTCCCACTCAATTCAAAAAACCATTACAATCATGCCCCACTTCATTAGCTGCTGTCTGAATGTTTCTGATGGAGGGGAGCTTATTCCCCATGGACCCAAGGTTAAGACATGCAGTTTTACTAAAAACAAAGCAAAAACATGAGCTGCATTGTGGTCATGGGTAGAGATTTCTAATTGCTACAAATGCCTTCTTGAAAATTTCTCAAAATCATCATTTGTTTTCATTCTGTCCCTAGAACACCAAGTCTAATTCCCTCCTCCAGAGGATTGTGCCAAGTAACTGAAGATCTGCAGTACGGAACAGGTCAGTACAGGAAAAGAGGACTTTGGTAGCCCCTCACTGCAAGACCTTGCCAGAGTAAGTAGAAATGTATCTAAGAGTGGCCTGTTTTCACCTGAGCTGGCCAACAGTCAGTGGAATTGCACTTCTACCTCGAGTCACTAGGTGCTGCTAGCTTTGGGTCTGGCAGGTATTATGTGTGTGAGTGCTGAGAGTAAAGTTCCTTCTAAAAGGAAAACCCAGCACAAGGTTGACACTTAATTTTATTTAAATTGTTTTAATGTCACACTAATGAATGACATACAAACACCAACAATAGTCTAACACTTTATGCTTATCTCAAGACAGTAAAATTTAAAGATATAAAAACTCGGCAATAGAAGTGGTTGAGAGAAGTTTCTCTGTTCTGAAGTTGGTGATTGGAGTTAAACAGGACTAATGTGCAGTCTTATTTCTTGATTCAGTGATTTGAGACATATCTATTTATGGTACACTCAATCATCCATCGCATAATTCATATTTATAAATTTATGTTTAAAAAGCGTTTAATCATTCATCTAAATTTTTGATGAACCATTTAAACTAAAGAATACAGTCCCACCAGGAATTTAGCCCAGCGGTTTAAGTGCCTGCCTGGCAAGTGCAAAGTCATAAATTCAATCCCTGTTACCAAAAAAAAAAGAAAGAAAAGAAAAGAAATGGGGGCCAGGGATTTAGTAGCATAAGCACCTGCCTGGCAAGTGCAAGATCATGAGTTTGCAGTTCCCTTTAGCCAGGCTTTAGCCCAGTGGCCCAAGCACCTGCCTGGTCATGAGCTTGATCCCTGGTACCAAAAAAAAAAAAAACAAAAACGCAGTCCCTCAAACCCAACTCTCTCATGCCCTGAAAGCAAATCCTTGCTTATTAGAACATGTATTGCCTTTGACGTATTTCCTTAAAAGTGTTATATATAAATACAAATCATTGCAAGAACCACAAATATATTCCTTATATCTTGAGCCAATGAAAGCCCATCAACTCCTGAGGTTCAGAAATTGGCAGGTGTGTTTTACCCTACCCATCATGTCCCCAGGGGCCACCTGAACCTAGATCTGCAGCTGCTTCAGCCCTGGCCTGGAGATCCTGGTCGCCTTGAGGCCTCACCACAACCTCCTTTTTCATCTTTAGGTCTCTGTGTCAGAGATGACTCACATCAGATCCATGAGATATTGAGGCTGAGGCTCATTTAAAGGCTGAATATATGCATGTGCTCCACTCCCTGCTCAGTTCTACTCAGCCCAGTTCTGGATCTCAAGGCACGAGAGCTGCAAGGGGTCTCAAGCAAAGCAGCATCACATGCTGGGAATACAACTGGAAAACAGAATCTTTGCCAAGGTTGCATTCATCCCTTGCTTCTGAAAGTTAAAAGAAGGAGAAGTGTCCTACCATTTCACCCAACTGTCAGGCTTTCTTTATGAAGCTGCTGGACATGACAGGACCTGTGAGACTGTGAGAAGGCATCTGTTGAAAAAGTCTCATATATCCCATGGCATGCCAACATTCTGCCCAACATTGTGAACTGGGAGTTGGTGAACAACTGCTTTCGTTCCGGGTGAACTCAAATTGCAGCCCTGCAACAGCCAAGATGTCCTGCTCTGACTTTTGTTCAAATAAAACTAAGATTTGTAACCTTTTTCAACCTTTTCACCCTCACTTTAGCATTTCTCTCTAAAAGGTTCGAGATGGGCAGTGTCTGTCCACATACTGTTCTGCCAAGCTCTGCACCTAGCGATAACCACATCAGTGACACTGGTTACCAACGTGGTGGAGGAAGCAGAAGTGAAAATACAGAGAGAGAGAGAGAGAGAGAGAGAGAGAGAGAGAGAGAGAGGCACTACTGTCACTGGATCTGAGGAATGAGTGTTTCCAACAATCAAAGAAGAACAACAGATACTTTAGCTCCCAATGGTCTGACCTCAAAAAATCCAGCAGCTAAAAATGGAGACCATCAGCATCTGACTTTCTGGTGTAGGTTCTCAAGGGCAAGATGCAAACAGAGAAGAAAGGAGAGGTTTCATGCATAATATCTTTAGGCAAATGATAAACCAAATTGTCCTCGTTGCAGTGTAAGAAGTTAAAAAATGCATGAATCCAATATGCTTGTAGAAAAGTCGAAATTTTTCTGTACAAAATGTAAGAGAACAGCATTGTGTACTAAAAATGATTAATTTTGCTGCATATAAATTAAAACTCAAGTTTTAAAAAATGGCCAGCCCTTACAAAGAATGACCTGTTCCCTCATGCTTCGGGATTTTTATGTGTCATTTCCTCTGTCCAGAATCTCATGTCCAGCCCATCCCAACTCTTTGCTTCTTCCCATCAGATCTGGTCTCCAGCATTTTACTTTACTTTTGAAGTATTTACTAGTTGCAGTTAAGAACCATGTGGGTCTGTTTCTGTGTGTGACTCTCTTTAGGTATAGGTATTGCCACAGCCTGTTGTCTCGTGGATAAGTGACCAGAATGGAACTTGTGATGAAACTTACCTCTCTCTCATCCTTGGGTTGTGTATATCAGAAGGTCTGTCTAATAAGAGTCTGATGTCTTGGGTTAGTCCCCATGCTATGGATTAAAAACTGGTGTTCAACTTAACACCGGCTGAATGAATCACGTGGTGCTGAGTGTAGGTTGCCCAAGTGAGGAAATTTACCAACATAAAAAAGAGACACGGAGAGGAAGAGCAGAGCACTGTGGGTTCTCCCAAGCGCTGCTGTTTTCAGTTGTCGGTTCTCCTGGAGGAGCTTGTCACGGCTTCCCTGATATGAATTCAGCCATTATCATCGGAGGAGCTCAGGGTCTTTTCACTGAGAGTGGCTGTGGTTTACTTTGAGGAAGCTCTGGTCCTTATGTTGGGCATCGCTTCCTGGCTCTGGAGGGGAAGATGTGTATTGTTCAATATCCAGGAGAAGCCTGTCATGCTGGCTCCTTGATATGAACCTGGCTGCTCTCTGCATCAGAGGAGCTCAGGACGTCACTGTCATTGAGGGTGGCTGTGGTACTTTTCAGGGGAGGCTTTGTCCTTATTTTGAGCATGTCTTCTTGGCTCCAGTGTAGAATGTTGAAGCTCAGCATAACTGACACCATCTTAAGCCCTGCTTGCTTTTTTTTTTTTTTTGTGGTACCGGGGATCGAACTCACCACCTCATGCTTGCCGGGCAAGCGCTTATGCCACTGAACTGAATCCCCGGCCCTAAGCCCTGCATTTAACTAGTGCCCTCTATTCAGGAAAATGGAAAATTACTCAGGGCATAAGTCCCATGAGAAAAGCAGAATGAGCTGTACCTACAGGAGAAAAATTGACCTGCTCAACGAAAAAAAAAAAAATACAGGTGTCAACCGAAAATTAATGAAAGATTCAAGCTAAACTGTTTCCAACAGGATGTCTTTTGTGATTCTCTCTTTTAAAATCTCTGTAACTTTCCAGTTCGGGGCCACTTGTTTGAACCCTGAAGGGGAGGGTCTGTACAGGAGTGGTCCTGAGCTCAGTTAATTAAATTCCAAATTTATCAATTTGGCTGCTTGGATTCCTATTTTGTTGTTCACAAACCCGCCTCATTTGGGGGTTATAGGAGCCAAGCCTCTCTTTGAGGTGATCGTTCCTCAGGGGGCACTGCCGAGAGATGTTACTTGCCCCCCCAGGAATCTCTGTTTCAAAGAGAAACCAAAACCCCAGGACGCTAATTCCGAGCCAGCAGTCCAGATCCTTACCCATAAGATTGTTCTAGTTTTTGCTGTGGGTTCCCCTTGGGGGGCCTTTGGAGACTTTGAATGCAACATTACCAAGATGCTGGCTGAGACTTATTGGCCAAAGGTCAAACTAGTTTTCAGTGTCAGTCCTGATAGTCTCTGTCTTTGTCTTGTTAGTCTTGTTTGTCACCTGTTTAATGTTCGTTATTTGTCTGTTATTCCGGTGATTGGGTCAGTCTGCTTTAGCTTTTTGTTGCCTTTGCAATCAATGCGTTCTTACCCATTTTCAGGAATTTCCTAGGAGAGCCTCTTCCACGGTGAACCTGTTCACCCAGAGAAGCTCAGGGACTTTTAACCTCTCTCTGTGTTAGCAGGTCTACCTCAGCTCCGACAAACAACAGCGCTGCTACCGCAGCCGCCACCTCTGCGGGCGCCCAGCCAGCAGGTCCCCCGGTGAGAGGGGGTACTCGTCCCCGCCTGCAGCCCTGCACTGCACCCTGAAACCTGAGGGCCCCCACTGCAGAGAGCAGCTCAGCCATCTTCCTCCTCCCCACACGTTGAGCCATCAGCTGGAGCACAGAACCTTCAGTGTTTCCTGCCAGCGATTCCCGGGGCAGCGGCAGCACAAGCCACCAGACAGGAGGAATCAGAGCCAGAGACAAAACCAAAGCCCACGCTGTGCGGCAGGGACAAGGGTGGCTTCCAGCTCTCGGAGGCCAAGAGCACAGGCAGCAGCAAGGCTTCCCTGATGGACACAAGCCGACCGGCTGTAGCACCCCTTTACTGGGCTTCTGCCCCAAGCCCCTCACTCGCCCTATTCAAGGTAAGCAGGCTGTCCTATGGTTTCACCAGACTCGTTTGGGTGCTTTTAAAAGCCAACTACTCTGTCTAAACAGAGGTAAGTTAGGGACCTGACAAGGCTCCATCTGCGTTGTTGGAGTGAGCACCTCCTATGCACCTATTGATCCGGCCGAGCTGCGCCTTATCTATCACATTTGTCTCCCAGTCGGCCCTAGATATTTTTAAAAAGCTTCAAAGGCTAGAAAGATTCAGAGGTAAGGCGCTCTCAGAGTTAATGGAAATAGCCCAAAAGGTCACAGGACACAGGCATGAGCTATTCAATCCTACAACAGCCCGTGTGTCCCTTGACTCAAACCAAGATAAGCATTCAAGGAGCAACTGGAAAAATAAAGGCTTAGCCCTGGACTCAAGCCAGTAGCACAGATTTGAGCAGAGGATCCTTAACCCACTTTCTCCTTGTCATGCCCGAATGTCCTCACCCCCTGATCACATGAGACTTGCTCCACAAATTACAGGCTCAAATCTCTTTTGAGGGCACAAACCCCTGAGTGACTCTAGGGTTTCACAGAAAGACTAAAGATCTTCAGAAAGCCGGATCCGAGGTGACCCCACCCCTCCTTCCGCTGTTCTTTTTACCTCTGACTAAAGGATACTTGTTTCTGGTGGACTCTGCCCCTGGCAGATTCCCCTCCAACTTCCTTGCTACAAAATGGCAAAAGGAGATTCCTGGAGTCTGGACAGAATCCAACCCACCTCATAGAACACTCAACCCACTGGCACAGATTCTTCACCCAACTGGCACAGACTTTCTAGCTTCTACCACTGACCTTTGGACCTTCCTAGCAGATCCATAAAACAGATTTGCATGGGTCATGGCTGTGGGCTCTAGGTCTCCAGTTGGACTCGTGGGAGGCATTGTCATGGACTTTAAATCTTCAGCTGGACTCATACAGGACATTGCTGTGGGATCCAGGCCCTTAGCTGAATTCCTTGGGTCTCAGTGCATGAATGGGTTTCATGCATTTCTTGTATTTAACTTTGGGTGACAATCATAAAATAATACTATAATGATGTGTCCTATATTGTCTTTTTCTCCTTGCAACCCCTGACTATCACACCCCATCAAGAGCTATATTATTTCTGAGACTGCAGGGCCTCAACCTTGGCTCAGGAATCTGACACACTCTGTTCCCCTTTGAAAGGTAACGTACCTCACACCATTCAAGTCGATCGTACCAGAGGATACCGACTATTTCCTTCACTTCAGAACATTCCATTGTGTTCCTTGGCATCTATCTCCTTCCCTTTGGATGTCTCTAGACCAGGCCATTCTGATCTGACTCTGACACTAGAGTATTTCTGCTTCTAGAAAGGAATAAAACAGAATCGTGCAACATGTAGTATTTTGTGTCTGGCTCCTTCCTCTTAGCATAACACCCTTGATCCCTCTGTGGTTGGGGGCATATTGGTAGATCAAGCTTTTGATTGCTGAGTGCTACTCCATTGTGTGGCTGTACTGCCATATGATTAATCATTCATTCACAAAGTCATAGACATTTCAGTTGTTTCCTTGCAAGTGCAAGGAAAGCCACTCTGAGCATGTTTTGATTTATTTGCATATGAATCTTAGAACAATCTCAAATAGGAGCCATGTTTCAGGATGAGACTAAAACAAGGCAGTGTAGGCCCTGGGTGTCCACATTTAAGGAGGTGCTGCAATTTGTGATAGCTAAATCCTGGAAACAACCAAGGTGCCCAGCTACTGCAGAGTGGATGAAAAAGATGTGGCATTTTTATACAATGGAATATTACTCAGCTATAAAAAAGGATGATCTTGAGGCCTTCATAGGTAAATGGAGACAACTTGAGACTATCCTCATTAGTGAAATAAATAAGAACCATATTGATAAATATCATATTGTGTCTCCAGTGTAAAAAGTAAATAAGAACTACAAGTGTAATAAAACCAAAATGTGTAATTGCTATTGTAAAAAAGAGAGGAAAAGAAAATGCTCTAAGGGATATAACTGCATGTATGTTTGAGTGTGTAAAATAGATGACCATATTGCTGAATCTTTATTGGATCTTTGAGCAGAACTGTTTGTAGTCTGACTGTTTGAATGTCTACTATGTATCCTTTAGCTTTGTAACTTGAACAACTGCATCCAAGATGACAGTATATAATTTAAAAACTAGTGATTTCTTGGTGGGGTTTTTTCTCATTTTCCTTTTTTTGTTGTTTCTTTTTCTTTCTTTCTTTTAACATTCCGTATTGTTGCTACCCTTTTTTCTGTTTTGCTTTTTTTTTCTCTCTTTAAATAAAATTTTAAAAATGTATAATTGCTATTGTAAAAAAAGAGGAAATAGGAAGTGCTATAAAAGATACAGCTGCATGTATGTTTAGATGTGTGGGATCAATGACCATATTTCTAGGTTCTTGTTGGATTGCTGAACAGATCTGTTTGCACTCTCACTGCTTGAGTGTCCACTTTGTGTGCTTTAATTCTGTAACTTGAAAAACTATTTCTAAAAGAACAATATGTAATTTATCAACTAGTGATTTCTTACTGTTTATCTTCTTTTCTTGAAATTCTATAATGTTTCTGTCCTTTTTCTGTTTTTTTTTCTCTTTAAATAAAAGAAAACTAAAAAAAAGGAGGAGCTGGCTCTCAGGGGTGGATCCCCAGCCCTCCTCTCTCTCCAGGCTCTCAGGGGTGGCTCCCCAGCCCTCCTCTCTGTCCAGGGCTGTGGCTCCAGGAGGGAGCTACAGGTTAAGCACTGCTAACATACGACGGAACTTGTCCTGCTCTTGTTCCCATTGCTATTTTATCACTGCCCTGTGTGAGTCGGGAAGGAAATCACCACCCAACCTCCACACCACCCCCCTCTAACCCTCCCTACGCTGGTGCTGGGAGGTTTCCTCCTCAAGGCTGAGCCGAGACAGGGTAAGTGCAGCCTCTGGCAATGGTCACTGCTGAATAGACCAGCCTTTCCCAGCAAACATGAGTGTAGGTTGGGCAATTTCATGTGCAGAGACACTAACATGTACCTGGCTCTACAGAATACCGGCTGGGTGACCTCGGGTGTTATTAAACTCTTTACGCATAGAATTATGGAGTAGTATCTGCCTACTTGAGGGTGTTCTGAGGCCCAAATGCAAATAAATCTAAATCAGCCTGCAGAAGTCACGCGCAGATTACTGCAAAAAAAAAAAAGCTACGATTACAACAACAGTAAAGATGAAGTTGCACTTGGTGAGCAGGATGAGGTGACGAAACAATAACTTCAGTCAAATCTTGGCCCTAATCCTTACCAGCTGGACCATCTGGCACAATTTATTTAATATCTGAGCCTCACTTTTTTCATCTGGAAATAGGAGGCAATACGAGGTTTAAATGAAATAATACATGTAAAATACTTAGGGCAGGGCTTGATACACGAAAATCACTACTAAATGTTACCTATTGTGATAGTGAGTCCTCCCAAGAGCTGCATTTTTTTTATCATGTTGTTGCTGAGGACACAAAGGTTCAGAGATTCCAGAATTTGTCTCAGGCCTCCCAGAAGTTTTACCAGAGAGTCAGAGCTTCACTCTGTACGAAAGACAGGAACAGTGCGTCTACCCCTCACCTCTGAGCAAGGTCCACCATGCTATGTAGGAGGCCACCCCTCTCTCTGGGCTGCTTCTGGTGCGCCACCTTGTCCCTTGGATTCCCAGAGACTCCACCTCACAGTGCCTCCTCTGAAAGATGCCACCGCCCCACTCTTCCCTGAGTGCACCTTAGCCCTGTCCTCTGCCCTTAGCCCTGCCCTCTGCCCTTAGCCCTCCCCTCTGCCCTTAGCCCTGCTGCCTGCAGGAGGCCACAGTTGCCTGCCCTGGCCTGGCCTGGGTGACCCAGAGTCCCTGGGGGCAGGGGCAGATCAGCTCCTGGGACTTCCCCAGCCTCTGCCACCAGGAAGTCTGACTTGGATAGAAGAAGCCTTATTCTCTGCCAGTGTCCAGGTAGGAGGAAGCAGAACAAAGTTCAGGGAGGAGCCTGCTGCCCTGGCCAGC
>PVLA01019087.1:0-13033 GCA_004027455.1 Hydrochoerus hydrochaeris
AAGATATACAAATGGCAAATAAACACATGAAGAAATGTTCACCATCACTGGTCATTCGAGAAATGCAAATTAAAACAACATTGAAATTTCACCTCACTCTGGAAAGAATAGCTGCCATCAAGAAATCAACTGATAACAAATGTTGGCAAGACTGCGGAGACAAAGCAACACTGCTCCACTCTTGGTGGTAATGGAGACTTCTGCAACCACTATGGAAATCCATATGGAGAATTCTCAGAAGACTAGGATTGGAAGCCCCATTCAATCCAGCTATTCCCTTCTTGGGTATTTTCCCCAAAGAACTGAAAACTTCATGTCACAGTGATATATGTGCACCCATGTTCATATCTGAACAATTTGTGATAGCTAACTCCTGGAAACAACCAAGATGCCCATCAATGGCAGAGTGATTGAAAAAGATGTGGCATTTTTATACAATGGAATATTGCTCAGCTATAAAAAAGGATGATCTTGAGGCCTTCATAGGCAAATGGAGACAACTTGAGACTATCCTCATTAGAGAAATAAATAATCATATTTATAAATATCATATTGTGTCTCTAGTGTAGAAATTAAACAGGAACTACAAGAGCAATAAAACCATAATGTGTAATTGCTATTGTAGAAAAGAGAAGAAAACAAAGTGCTCTAAGGGATATAACTGCATGGATGTTTGAGTGTGTAAAATAGATGTCCTAATTGCTGCATCTTTGTTGGATCTTTGTTCAGAACTATTTGTAGTCTGACCGTTTGAATACTTACTATGTACCCTTTAAGTTTTTAACTTGAACAACTACATCCAGGATGACAGTACGTACTTTATAAATTGCTGATTTCTTAGTGGGACTTTTTCTCATTCTCCTTTTTCTTTCTTTTTTTAGAATTCTGTATTGTTGCTATCCTTTTTTCTGTTTTTTTTCTTCTCTTTAAATAAAATTTTAAAAATGTATAATTGCTATTGTAAAAAAGAGGAAATAGGAAGCACTATAAAAGATATAGCTGCATGTATGTTTAGATGTGTGGGATTGATGACCATATTTCTAGGTTCTTGTTGGATTCTTGAACAGATCTGTTTGCACTCTCACTGCTTTAGTGTCCACTTTGTGTGCTTTAACTTTGTAACTTGAATAACTATTTCTAAAAGAACAATATGCAATGTATCAACTAGTGATTTCTTACTGTTTATCTTCTTTTCTTGAAATTCTGTAATATTTCTACCTTTTTCCCCTTTTTTCTCTTTAAATAAAAAAAGAAATAGTTGTGCAAGTTACAAAATTAGAGCATACAAAGTAGACATTGAAGCCGTGAAACTGCAAACGGATCCACTTTTTTATTCTTAACCCTGGGACTTCATGCTACCAAAGGAAAATGTCTTTTTAAAAGAGTATTTTTAAATTCAATTTATTATTTTGGGATAATAGTGGATGGTTTACACACAGTTGGAAGAAATACAGCAGAGAGAAATCGTGTACCACTGCCAAGTTTCCCCAATGATAATGTCTTGCAATACCACAGAGTAACATCCCTGCAAGAATATTGAGTTGATACAGTCAAGATATAGAACAGTTCAATCAACATGAGAGATAGTTCCATCAACATGAGAGAAACCAATACCTTCACCTCCACTCTCTTCTTAACTCCTGGTAACCACTTATCTAATCTTCATTTCCTTAATTTTTGTCATTTCCAGGCTGTTATTCACTTGGAATCATATAATATGCAACATTTGAGAATTCTTTTTTAACTCAGTATAATTCTTTTAATTCTATCTAAGATTTTATTTATTCCTTATTACCAATGAATATCTTTCCAAGATATGCTTGCATCACAGTTTGTTTTGTTGTTCACACATCAAGGGGTTTCTCGCTTGTTTCCAGTTTGGGGTTATCACAAATAAAGCTGCTATGAAGTTTTGTATACAGGCTTTTATGTAAACATGTCTTCATTTCTTTGAAACAAATGTCCAGAAATGCAATTTCTGGGCTATATAATAGCTTTATATTTTGTTCTATAAGAAATTATCTAATTCTTTTCCAGAATGGCTGCACCATTTCCACTGCCAGCAGCAATATAAGACAGATCAAGTTCCTCCCCATAACAGGAAATTTTTTTAACTTAAGTAAGAACTGTATTTGTCATTCATAATGTAGACTGAAAGAGGAGCAGAGATCAGTTCTAAGGAGGCTTATTCTTGAGAAGAAATATGATTCTATGCAAATCATAAATGTTGCACACCAAATGCCAAGTCACTGAATGCTTGATTCATTAACAGATAGTGATCAACAATATGTGCTCTGATCATGATTCAGTGTTTAAGACAACCATAAAAATTGCGTTGATAGTAAAGTTTTGGCCCCTCAGAATATGTCTTCCCAGCGTACTTTATAAATTAAAAGCAAATAACAACCTCCCCTTGTCCACCTTGAGTATGCTAGCTGTTGAAAGATACTACGCAAGGTATGGAGTAAAACTTTATGAAAATGATAATACCACTAAATGTAAATTGTCAGTGTTTAAGGGGTGTTTTGTACCTATATATAAAAAATCTTGAAAAGGCATCAAAGATTCTTTTAATGGTGACCCTTATGTTTAATATCAAAGATAAAATAATCAAGACTTTTAAGAAAACCAAGCTATCGACTAAATTTTGTTTCAACAGGTACAGATTTTGTTTATTTCTTGAATAGAGAAATAGAATAAGTAGTATTGGGTATGTTCAAACATCACATCAAAGTCTTTCAGGAAAATTTGCAACCACACTTTCTAAAACTTAATGCAATCAACGAGGTAATTTAGGAACCCACGCCCATCTATATCCCAGATTGAACAACTCAGCCTTAGAGTCTTTGAGTGTGATTTTCTCAAGGACTTTAATATGAGATAGAGTGCTTCATTTTGTCATCATGGAACTATCATTGTAATTTCTAGACCCACATCTGTTCAAAATATTCAAAACCCCCATGATAACTTCTTCAACCGTGGTCTATGTTTGGGCACAGTGCTAATCCAGTATGTCGTTCTTGAAAATTAATTATGAGAAATGTTGACTAACATCCAAAGACTACCCAGAAAAGTTCGCAGAAGTCTATGAGCCTCATGAAAAGTGTGTGTTTATACATGTGCTTTCATTTTTCTGAAGGGAAAGGTCAGTGCATTTTACCAGATTCTAAAGCAAACGTTTGACTAAAATGGGGTTAAGAACCATTGATCAAAGGCATCCTATTCTATGACCTCTGTGTAGGAATGATTTGATTGTACAGAAGGAGCCCTTAGGAACTCTTTAAATGATTCTATATAGCTGATCACCATCTAACCAAATTGCACAGCTAAACCCACTATATCAGTATAACTAGAACTGATATGATTATAATAAAAGGATTTCCCCCTTCAAAGTCTAGTTTTAAAGAAGGTATTTTTTTCCTCAAGGTCTATTTTGTAACATTTTCCCTTCTCAACATCTGGATTAGATGATCTGTTCCCAATTTTCTCCTCAAAGCTATCTCTGCTAGCCTCAAAGAACTCCTGGGATTTTGCCAATCAACAGGAAAATGTTTTAGATTATAGAATGTGCTTTTCTCAAACTAGCCCTGATTCTCCAATAGTTCTGTACCCTTAATTGGTGCACTTCCAGGAACGTGAAAGATTCAAGGCCAACTGTCAGTGAAGCAATTCCTCCCACCTGCATCTTGTCCAGCCCCTAAATTACTACTTCAGAAAGGAAGTTGGAAAGTTAAAGAGGCACACTTTTTTCTAAAAAGCCTTAATTAGGTTTGGCATTTGGATTTGTGTGGGGTTTTTTCTTCCCCAGTTAACAAAGAACTATTTGTACATCATAAATACAAGTAGAGAAAGAAAATTACATCTTAAAATCATTTCCACTTAAAAACAAAGACAAAAATAGTACAGGTGGCTTTTTTAAAGGAGGAGAGAAAAAAATCCTCCACACAAGCCCTTTTCTTGAATAGGCCTCTAACTAGCCCTGGTGCAGCTGCAAGGATGTATTTAATGTTCCAGTGATTTATTACTCTAAACAGGATATTCTCAACCATCATCTGAATAGGAGGCCCAAGCAGGATGTAGAATAGGAGACTAAGAACATATTGGAATGGGCTAAATTTTCCACGTGGTTTCCATTTTCTTCCTGATTGTATATTGCAAGTCTTTTTTTAAAAAAATTTAGGCACCACAAATATCACAAAAGTATCCTGACCCTAGGGCAGTTTGTTGCAGGCCTGAGCCAAGAACTGAAACCACCAGAAATGGGAGGAGATCAAAATATCCACCATACCAAAATTCAAACTTTCTAATGCCAGCACTTAACACAAAATGTCCTCCCTGACTTTGTCTTATGACTGCTATGGGGTTTCCCTGGAACAAGTCACAATGTTAGGTAGTGAAAAGCAGCTAATTCTATTCTACACTTTGAACCACCAGTGGTACATGCTTCACTGTCCCATCAGCAAGCTTGTATCACTGGTGGTAAAAACAGATCTAATCACTTTTATTGGTCTTGATACTAATAAAAACAATAGTCTACAAATGGAATGAATCTCATTAGTTGTTTGAATTTTAATATTTGTGCCTAAATGTAAATACTAATATCACTCATATCCATTAAACTTATTGAAATAATCAATAAATGTATTTATTTCATTAAATTAAAAAACATTTATTCTGTGACTAGTTTAACAATAATTAATAATCCAAATTTTAACAGGGAAATTTAATGTACCTTATTGCTGGTACCACAAAACAGCTGTATTAAATGTTTACACCATTTTAACATCTTCCTTAAGGAACCATCATTTGATGACATCCAGCCCAATAAGTCAACATCTTTCTTTGTGTTAGTATAATCAAAGAACCCCTGAGAAGTGATACAAGCCACCTAATGGAGTAGTCAGGCAGGTACTACTAGTGGTTTGAGCTGGCAGGAAAGATCAAATTGATATCAGAGGCAGGCAGCAATGAGACATATAAGTATGGCCCTGTCATTAATGAATTTAAGGGTGGTACAAAATTGACTCTGTTTAATACCCAATTTGCCTTGGATAATACTACTGTAGCTGATTTGCTTGATCTCACATAACTCTTGTTATTAATGGGCTTTTTTGTGTATAAGCCAATACCTAGATTACATTCTGACATTAACAACACTATGGTGCAACTCCTGAGAACACGGAGTTGAGCCAGCCACACTCCATCCTTCACTCCCAAATTAACCAAGATGATCAGAATTTGAAACAGAGGCAAAGGACTATAGGTAGTCATACACAAAGTATATCACCAAAAAGTAACTAAAGAGACCTCTATATTAGCAACAAAGCTTTAATAACATAAGTATCTACAAACCCAAGCCAAAACAATACAAAACAAAATAGAAACATGAGAATACAAGGCCAAAAATGATCTCTCAAAATGCCCCAAACCCAATTTAGTGGGCATTGAGGAGCAGAAGACCATTAGCTAAATACTGAAATTATTCAAAAAGATAACAGAGAAAGTTAGACTCTCCTCCCTAATAAACAGAAGAAATAGTATCTTGAGACAGCCTCAAACACCAAAAGCAAGCCACATTGAGAGAACAGTTCAGAAAAGTACTCATTACCTAAAGAGGTCTTGATACTAGTAACAAAACTACCTATCTTAACCAATTTACAAGCCTCAGCACGGAAAACAAACAAAAATAAAAATACAAAATGAAGCTAGGCATGGTGGCACATGCCTGTAATCCTAGCACTTAGGAGGCCTGGGCTACATATTGAGTTCAAGGGAAGCCTGAACTAATTGTGAGACTCTATCTCAGAAAGAGAGAGAGAGAGAGAGAGAGAGAGAACACAGAAGCAAAAATGCAATCTAAAGCACTAGATTCACACAAAGCAAACCTAGAGGGCATTGGGGTGGAAGAAACAAAAAGCTTCCTACCTGAATTTTATGAAACAGTGACAGCAAAAGTAACAAAACAGATAAATAAATAACTGAATGAAAACAAATCAGAAATAATCACACAAGTAGCTAAAGAGAAGATGACCACAATGAAAGAAATCATCAGTGAATCTAGAGTAGGTACAGATTTTTTTAAAAATAGAGCAGCCTAGGGAAACCATGAATGCCCAATACAAGAAATAATAGAATATCATAAAACACATATCCAGGAGATTAAAAATTGTATTGAAAGTATTATATACATCTTGGGCCCTGACCATGTGCTCTGGCAAAATCCCACCACTCAGAAAGGGACTTTGAGTTTGCTCCCAGGTAGTAAGACCACGCCCTGCATTGGAGACCACCCCCAGGTGGACAAGAAACTGGAGCTAGACTGGGCTATGCACAGCAAATCCCAAGCAGCCAGCAGGACCCAGATTCCAGCCTCAGGTCCTGACTATGTGCTCTTGCAGAATCCCAGTACACAGAAAGGAACTTTGAGCTTGCTCCCAGGTGGTAAGACGATGCCCTGCATCAGAGACCACCCCCAGGTGCACACAGGGATGGGGGCCTAATGGGGCCATGCCCAGAAAACACCAAGAAGTAAGTAGGACACAGATTCCAGTCTCAGGCCTGGACCATGCACACTGGTGGAATCTCAGCACATGGAAAAAACTTGGAACTTTGCTCACAGGCAGTGAAACTTGGACTGCAGCAGATTAACTATGTCAGTGTGGTGAGTATGGCACTAAAATAGAGGTGTTCAGTGGGTAAATAGGGCCAATAGGAAAGCCCCCTCCAACAAACTGTAAGACCTTGATGAGTCTGAAAAGAGTGTGAATGACTTCCTACACACAAAAAACATCAGGCAGAGTGAAAATGGCAAAACAAAAAAGCAAAATGCAGTCAAAAACATATAGTCCACCAGGAGCAAGTACAGGAGACATTGAAACAGAGGACCCCAAAAGTAACACACCAGGAATATCTGAAAAGATAGCAAGTGAAATAAAAAAAACTCCATAAGGTTATAGAGGAAATCAAATTAGAGGTACTCTCCCATGTAAAGATAGAAATAATAAGCTTAGTAAATGAGTTGTTGAATGCAGCTAAAGAAGAAATAGAGAAAAAAGTACAGGAGCATGGAAAATTGATTGAAACCTTGAATGAACAATATAGAAAACAAGAAGAATTCATGAAACAAACTCAAAGACACACCCAATAAACAAAAAATTCTATTTAAAGCAACCAAAACCATTTAAATGAAGGTGAGGGTAGGAGTTCGGACCTTGAAGACAGGATCACAATTAGTGATCATGAAAGGATAGAATTTTAAAAATAACAAAGCAGCATGAAATGACAATCCAGAAACTTCATGATGATGCCAAGAGCAACAATATAAGAATAATGGGCATTAGTGAAGATACAGGAGTCCAGGCAAATGACATACATAAAGTATTTACAGAAATAACAGAAGAAAATTTCCCAAACATGGGGATAGAATCTGATATGTAACTAAGTGAGTCATACAGAACACCAAACAGTCACAGTCAACATAAATCCACACCCAGACACATAATAATTAAGATCTCAGACATATAGCATAAAAACAGAATATTAAAAGCTGTCAGAAAAGACACAACTCACCTATCAAGGAAAGCCCATTAGAATTATGACAGATTTTTCAGCACAAACACTCCAGTCAAGAAGAGTTTGGAGTGAGGTATTTCAAGCCCTGAAAGAAAACAACCTTCAGCCAAGACTGATGTACCCAGAAAAACTTTCATTCAAATTAATGGAGAAACAAGATACTTCCATGACAAAGAACAGCTGAAGAAATTCATGTCCACCAAACCAACCCTAGAAAGAGTACTGAAAGACATACTAGACAGAGATAAAAATGACCACAATCCCCAAAACAACAACAGAAAGAAACCACCAGGTAGGATAAGCAATTAAATAAGAGGAAAAGCAAAAAGAAACAACTGGAACATAACATTGCAAAGTTGAGCCAGTACGTGGAAATCCATATAGAGCATTCTCAGAAGACTAGGATTGGAAGCCCCATTCCATCCAGCTATCCCCCTCTTGGCTATTTTCCCCAAAGTACTGAAAAGTTCATATCTCAGTGATATATGTGCACCCGTGTTCATAGCTGCATGATTTGTGATAGCTGAATCCTGGAAACAACCAAGATGCCCATCAATGGCAGAGTGATTGAAAAAGATGTGGCATTTTTATACAATGGAATATTACTCAGCTATAAAAAAGATGATCTTGAGGCCTTCATAGGCAAATGGAGACAACTTGAGACTATCCTCATTAGAGAAATAAATAACAATCATATTTATAAATATCATATTGTGTCTCTAGTGTAGAAATTAAACAGGAACTACAAGAGTAATAAAACCATAATGTGTAATTGCTATTGTAGAAAAGAGAAGAAAACAAAGTGCTCTAAGGGATATAACTGCATGGATGTTTAAGTGTGTAAAATAGATGTCCTAATTGCTGCATCTTTGTTGGATCTTTGTTCAGAACTATTTGTAGTCTGACCGTTTGAATACTTACTATGTACCCTTTAAGTTTTTAACTTGAACAACTACATCCAGGATGACAGTACATACTTTATAAATTGCTGATTTCTTAGTGGGACTTTTTCTCATTCTCCTTTTTCTTTCTTTTTTTAGAATTCTGTATTGTTGCTACCCTTTTTTCTGTTTTTTTTTCTTCTCTTTAAATAAAATTTTAAAAATGTATAATTGCTATTGTAAAAAAGAGGAAATAGGAAGCACTATAAAAGATATAGCTGCATGTATGTTTAGATGTGTGGGACTGATGACCATATTTCTAGGTTCTTGTTGGATTCTTGAACAGATCTGTTTGCACTCTCACTGCTTTAGTGTTCACTTTGTGTGCTTTAATCTTGGACTTTAATAACTATTTCTCTAAGAAAAATATCTAATGTATCAACTAGTGATTTCTTACTATTTATCTTCTTTTCTTGAAATTCTGTAATATTTCTACCTTTTTCCTTTTTTTCTCTTTAAATAAAAAATGTATAATTGTAAAAAAGAAAAAATAGGAAGTGCTATAAAAGATATAACTGCATGTATATTTATGTGTGCAGGATTGTTACCCATATTTCTTAGTTCTTGTTGGATTGTTGAACAGATCTGTTTGCAGTCTCACTGCTTGAGTGTTATTTTGTATGCTTTAATTTTGTAACTTGAAAAACTATTTCTAAAAGAGCAATATGTAATTTGTCAACTAGTGATTTCTTACTGTTTATGTTTTTTTGAAATTCTGTAATATTTCTCTCCTTATTCTGTTTTATCCCTTTAAATAAAAAATTTTAAAAAATAACAAAGCAGCAAGAAGTGACAATCCAACAGCTTCAAGATGATGCCAATAGAAAAAATATAAGATTAATAGGCATCAGTGAAGAGGCATGAGCCAATGCAAATGACATAGACAAAATATTCACAGAAGTAATAGAAGAAAAATTCCCAAACATGGGGGAAAAGCTGATATGCAGATAAGTGAGGCATATAGATCACAGAACAGTCACAATCAATATAAATCTACACTCAGACACATAATAATTAAGATCTCAGACATACAGCATAAAAACAGAATACTAAAACCTGTTACAGAAAAGACACAACTCACCTATCAAGGAAAGCCCACTAGAATCACAGCAAACTTTTCAACACAATCACTCAGGTCAAGAAGAGATTGGAGTGATGTATTTTAATCCCTGAAAGAAAACAACCTTCAACCAAGACTGATGTACCCAGCAAAACTTTCATTCAAATTTAATGGAGAAACAAGACATTTCCATGACAAATAACAACTGAAGAAATTCACATCCACCAAACCAACCCTAGAAAGATTACTGAAAGAAGCTAGACAGAGATAAAAATGACCACAATCCCCAGAACAAAAACAGAAAGAAATCACCAGATAGAACAAGCAATTAAATAAGGGGAAGAGCTGAAAGAAAACAACTGGAACATATATATCAGTGATATGCATAAATATAAATGGCCTCATTTCACCTATAAAAAGATTGACCGAATGGATCAAGAAACATGATCCCACAATATGCTGTATACAAGAAACATCTGACCCAAAAGGAAACTCATAGATTAAAAGTCAAAGGATGGAAAAACAGTATTCCATGCAACAGGAACAGAGAAAAAAGCAGGGGTAGCTATTCTATTTGCAGACAATGTAAACTTCAAACCTAAAAGGATTAAAAGAGACAGTGAAGGTCACTACATACTCATTAGTGGAAAACTTCAAGAGGAGAAACTAACAATTATAAATATATATGCATCAAATACAGGAGCACTCAACTATATAAGACAGATACTAATGGACATGAAAAACCAAATACACAAGAACACAGTTATAACAGGGGATCTTAACAGCCAATTATCATAAAGACATAGATCAACTAGACAAAAAGTCAGTAAAGAAATAACAGAACAGAATCATACTGGTGAGCAATGGGACTTAGTAGGTGTACACAGAGTGTTCCACCCAACCACAACAGAATACCCATTCTTTTCAGTTACTCATGGGATATTCCCCAAAATAGACCATATATTATCCCATAATACATTACTAAGTAAATGCAAAGGTATTGAAATCATCCCATGTATAATGTCTGACTATAGCACACTGAAATTGGAAATCAATGGCAAAAGAAATAGTAAAACCTGCATAAATACATGGAAATTAAATAACAACCTCCTGAACGACCAGTGAGCTACAGATGAAATTAAAGAAGAAATTAAGCAATACCTAAAATTCAATTAAAATACAGAAACAACATACTGCAATCTGTGGTATGCAATGAAAGCGGTCTTAAGAGAGAAATATATAGCAATAAATTGTCATATCAAAAAAACAGAACAAGCATAAATAAAACAACCTAATACTCCATCACAAACTTCTAGAAAAAGAAGAGCAAGCTAAACTGAAAGCTCAAAAAAGAGAGGAACTTGTAAAGATTAGAGCAGAAATCAATGCAATTGAAACTAAAAAAAAATACAAAAAATTAATGAATCGAAAAGCTGGTTTTTTGAGACATTAAAAAAATTAACAAACCCCTAGCTAACCTTATCAAGAAACAGAAAGAAAACACCCAAATTCAAGCAATAAGGACTGGAAAAGGGGAAAATACTACAGATCACATGGAAATTGAAAGGATCATGAGAACCTGCTTTGACAATCTCTACTCACATAGAGTGGAAAACGCAGAGGAAATGGACAGATTTCTAGAAACATATGAACTAATAAAGCTCAACCAAGAAGATATAGCAATTTTGAACAACACAATATCAGCTATTGTAATTGAAAACATAATTAAATCTTACCAATAAAGAAAATCCCTGGTCCTAATGGATTCACAGGATTCTACAAGAAATTTAGACAATATTTGATACCAATACTCCTTAAACTCTTCAATGAAATTGAGAAGAAAGTAATCCTCCCTAAATCATTCCTGGAGGCAGGTATTACTCTGATACCAAAACCCAAGAAAAACCCAACCAAAAAGGAGAATTATAGGCCAATCTCACTAATGAACATTGATGCAAAGATTCTCAATAAAATTCTGGCAGATAGAATGCAGCAAATCATCAAGAAGATTGTACATCATGACCAAGTGTGGTTCATTCCAGGAATACAGGGATGGTTTTGCATACACAAATCAATAAATGTAATACACCACATCAACAGAGCCAAAAACAAAAACCACATGATCATCTCAATAGACACAGAACAAGCTTTCCACAAAGCCCAACACATGTTCATGATAAAAATTCTTCAGAAACTCGGAACACACGGTGTCAACCTCAACCTTACAAAGGCCATCTATGACAAACGAACAGCCAGCACTATACTAAATGGACAAAAACTGAAAGTTTTCACTTTAAAATCTGGAACAAAACAAGGATGTCCACTATCACCACTCCTTTTCAATACTGTTTTGGAAACACTATTCAGGACAATTAGACAAGAGAGAGAAATAAAAGGAATAGAGATAGGAAAGGAAGAAGTTATCACTATTTGCAGATGACATGATACTCTATATAGAAGACCCAAAAAACTCCATTAAAAGACTACTAGAAGTAATAAACAAGCTCAGCAGTGTAGCTAGATACAAAATCAATACTCAAAAATCAATAGCATTCCTGTACACAAACAAAATACACAGAGAGAGAAATTATGGAAATATCACTCTTTATAATAACATCTAAAAAATGGAATACATAAGAATCAACCTAACTAAAAATGTAAAAGACCTATATACTGAAAATAGACTATGCTGAAAAAGAAGATTGAAGAAGATATTAGGAAATGGAAGGATATTCCTTGCTTTTGGCTAGAAAGCACCAACATTGTGAAAATGGACATAGTCCCAAAACTGTTATACAGATTTAATGCAATCCCAATAAAAATACCACTGACATACCTCACAGATCTAGAGAAAACACTCCTAAAATTCATTTGGAAACAGAAGAAACCTAGAATAACAAAGGCAATTCTGGGCAATAAAGGCAAGGCAGGAGGCATCTCAATTCCTGACTTGAAACAGTACTATAAAGCCACAGTGACAAAATCAGTCTGATACTGCCAAAGAAATAGACCTTAGGATCAATGGAACAGATTAGAAGATGCAAGCACAACTACAAAGACACTCCTGATATTTGACAAAGGGCTAAATATTTCCACTGGAAGAAGGATAGTCTCTTTATAAATAGTGTTGGAAAAATTGGCTCTCCATGTGCCAAAGACTGAAACTAGATCCATGTCTATCACCATGCACAAACCTAAAGTCTAAATGGATCAAAGACTGAAATATTAAAACAGAAACACTAAATCTACTGGAAGACAAGATAGGTAGGTATCTTGGAGACATAGTGGTAGGCAGATAATTCATGAACAAAATGCAAACTGTACGGGAAACACTTCAAAGAATCAACAACTGGGATCTCATATTATTGAAAACTTTCTGCACTTCAAAAGAAATCACCAACAGAGTGAAAAGAAAACCCACAGAGTGGGAAAGAATTTTAGCCAGCAACCCCTCAGACAA